>NW_019773660.1:0-13480 GCF_001039355.2 Lingula anatina | reverse complement strand
CACGTTTAATGTGCAGTGATTCTTCACTTACGTGATTTAACCACCCCCTTCTCTAGATCTTCCTCACCCACTATGAGCAAGATATCATCATCAATAGAAAAGTACTCTTGTTATATACGTATTACAGCCCATCATATTGATAATGTTTGCTATATATCAGCACATTCATCGCTGCTTAACCTTGCAAAATAACAATGGTCTTAAAGTTATTCAGTTTTTCAAGCAAGGTTTTTTTATGACAGCTAGTTTAGAACTAATGGTTAACTTATGGTTCTAGACATGGTCTATCGAGCGAAATCTTATCGTGGGATGTACTACGATCAGTTGTGGGGCAATACTTATTCATCAAAAAAAATTCTAATGCATCTCCAGTCAACATTGGTATTAAAGTAATTTTGTTTTCGTCTTTTAGCTGGATGAAATATTGAAGGTGACCGTGACGTACATTGTTGTTAGTCGGGTTTTGTTGAAATTTCCCCGGCCACCAGCGCATAGAGTGACACATCTTTATCCTTTTTTGTTTGTTCTCCGCTCAGTGTTGATTAAATATTAGAACGTTTAACGGTCACCCGCTGGTTCTTCCAACTCCCTTATTAATTAAAGATTGGTTGCACCACTACACACGCTGATTCAATGCATAAGCACTACGTCCATCAGTGTAATAAACTTAAGATCTATTTAAACTGCCGCAGTCTAAATCGCGATCGACTAAGGAATCTTTATTAATACACCTTATCAATTGAAAAAAAAATTAAAAATGCACTGACTGTGCATCATGATTTCAGTGAAATGATTTTTTACTCCGGAGACACCTTAAAACGTATCCTATAAAATCCAGATTGTAAACGTAAGTGTGATTAACAATTTCTATAGTACAAGCGACAAGTTACATGGTAGTCAGTTATGTTGCTGCAACCAGCCGCGGCCAAACTTTCAATAATCAAACAGCATGGCCTTTGACCAAGTCTTATTCATTATAATTCATTGCAATTTTATGGAAATCATGATCATGCTTTAAATATAGACTTTGATATCGCTTCTAAGCAATCTGTATTAATTTAAAATGGTTTTTGAGACGACTGTGAGTTGGACTGGATTTGATAGATCAAATACAACTTCTAGGGATAAATCAGCAAAGAGAAATGAAATGATGAATAACAAAATATGATAAGCCCTCGGGGGAAGCTTCCTCAGGAGAGATGTTCTTATGGGGATGATCACGCCTTTCGACAGTATATACATGTAGCGCACCTAAGATAATAAAATGAAATTTTGAAAGGAATTAACAATATAAATATTTCAGTTCCATTGAAATCTCATGTTCTTAAATGTCAGTCACAATCCAATAACGACCGTCACATAATACCAAGGCAGGACCCCTGCGGAAAAACGTTGTTCAGTCGCGAAGAAAGACGAACGAAATTACGCCTGTTGAAAGGCCGTGTAAAAGAGAAAGGGGTACTCCTGCGCGGAAAAACGTCATTCAGTCGCGCGTTGTAAAGGCCAGCTTGCACTGTTCCGACGTCATTCCGCGGAGGCTGAAAAATTGGAAAGATTTGTTTTTGTGCTGTGTAAGTTGATGATTTTGAAGGATATAGTCTCAAAGTGGTTTGAGGGGAGGTGTGAAACAAACGGGCATCAATTTACAGGGGGTGATAAAATCATTTAAAAAATGATTTTGATGTAAGATATTCGTTTCAACCAAATATATACATTAATGTTAAATATTTTATCAATTTTAAACCTTATTTTCATGTTGATGTACTAAATTTCAAGGAGGAGGAAACTGGTCATCTCGGTTCAAAACCAGTGCAAATATTGTACACCCCATATTTTGGCCAAAAATGGATATTTTTCCATTCAGCTTCACATCATAACTCCTTAAGACACATCTTCATACAAATTTCATCAAAATCTGTCGACTCCCACATTACTGCTATTTGAGTTTCTCGTGAAATGGCACTTAATCTCTTATACCGTCTCATATGCAGTTACTGGTATACAAGTCTTAAGAAGAGCAGCCAATATTTAAGTTTAGATAAAACACTTTCCAATTAACAATGTTCCCATTTCAATTTTCGTTTTTAAAGGTTGACAAAGATTTATTACATTAAATCCCAATTTCTGCTTTACGTGACAATTAACTCACAAAACTTACCAATACTGGGACTCATTATCTTTGAATCACTCAGATCATCTGGCGCTTCTGCCATTTCCCCTTCTGCTTCCTTTCCTTTGGATTTGACTGAAAATGAATAGAAGAAATAATGGATTCCTTCTGATATGAGATGGGATCAACGGAAGTATTTTTGTAAAATGATGCCATTAAGAGGTGAGGGTTAAAGTTGGGAAATATGTAAAATTTGGCAAAAATAACACATTTTGTATTTTCACAAAAATGCGTAACATACAATAATATAATCAAGGAATATATCATTAATAATAACGACAATCACTGAACATGATAAACTGCAGTAAACACTAATGCGCCCAATTTGATCTTTAATTGAAACTTCATATCAGAATTGATTTGGCGTGGTCTTAAATATTAACCAAAGATTATCTGTTTTTAAGATCAAAACTGATCTAAATCATGGATCAGGAAAGACTACATGTATGTTGCTCAAATACAGCATACAGTTGACAATTATATTTAAAATGTTTTGAAATTTTGTTTACATATATTAATTAACGTACACGAAAGAAATATTTAAAAGCATTTTACAAATATATACAGTCCTAGTCGTAATTATGTTTCCATTGTATACTAGATTAAAAACGTATGGAATGTTTTAATCCCTATCCTGGGAACAGAAGGAGATTGGCAAACAATAGTGTTGCTGGTCTTGGACATAATAACGAAGGTGCAGCTAAATTAGATGTTAATTTTATACTTGGCTGTTAATGCCCAGGTGTCACACGTATATGCTTTCTTACTATTGTTCTTAAACAAGTCGCTACTAAGTATACAACATTGGTCAAGAAGGTTGCCCCACCCCATTTCCATGTACTTTTATTTACAAATGATCACCTTACAGATGTTAATTGTTATAAACGGTGTTTTTTATTCCAGATACCATGGCTAACATGATTAATGGTTTTAAAAAAATACAAAATAGTGGTGTTGTTATGCACATATTTAACCATTTAGTCAAATTTATAACAGGTACCCCCTCAAATCCAATGTTTCACTGTGAGTTCCACAGATTTAAAGAAGTGTCTATTAAATTGAAATGACGCCAGCAAATGTCATCAAATTTACACATAATTAGCATTAGGGTGTGCTCGTTAAAGATCACGTGCCTAATAGCGTGTTCGTCTACCGCGTACTGTAATTATCTCCTGTAGATGGCGCGATAAGCCTTCAACAAGGGTAATAATTCTGTTTTGTGGGATATTGCCCCATCCATCCTAAAGAGCGTGGCGGTATTGGTCCAGATTATTTTGGAATTGGCAGACAGTTAAGCTGGTGTGGCAGGAGTGCACGTCCTAGTAACGCAAGTCTGTCCGGACACTAAGTCCTGGGAATGCAAGTCCTAGGGCATGCATTGCTAGGAATGAAAGTCCTAGGACATACGTTACTAGGATTCAATGGCCATAGGACAAAGGCTCCCAAGTAATGTAAGTCCTTCGTGTAGTAATGCACATGGGACGTGCGTTCCTGGCATTTTAGTAGCGCATGTCCTATATAGTTTACACCAAGAAATGACATGAATAAATAGATATAGAGACATACTACTTTTAAAGATATAATAAACGTTTGCTTTATTCTATTTATATGACATTTTATCTTTACATTTTACAATGTTTTCCGACATGCAGTTTATATGCATATTAATGAAGAAACAAAAACAATTTATTTATTTTATGTGTATTTTCATCACGTATACGCAAATTTTGACGTGTTGACGCATATTTTTGGCGTACTCCTCCCTCAGTGCACAATATGTATGAGCCTGGTTTGCCCGATATTTTTTTTAACAAAATAAGTCACCATCCAAAGCCATCCCTTATTTTCATCCTGTGAGGTATATGTACAGTGTATATTATTTCATGTCCTTTTCTACTGGGGTGTACCTTTTGTGTTTTGTGTCGAAATTCTTATTTTCTCTCCCTCTCTCTTTTTTTCAAAACTTTATTCCTAAGAGAAATATCATTTTACACAAAACGAGAGACTCCCATTCTTAGATTTATTTTTCTGTTTACACTCGCTGAAATTGAAAAATAACCTCAAACTCGATGGAAATTTGCTCTTGGAAAGTATGGGCTGAGATTTAAGATAAATCAAGACAGTTTAGAAATTGAAAATTGCAATATATGTATATAATATTCTGTAATGACCCTTTGCTATTTTGGTGCTTTGACAAACCAAATCAAACTTAATTGCTGTTGGTGTAACGTGACACAGAGTCCGTCGAAACAAAGAGAGTGCGAAATCCTGGTTTCTGAAACTGAGAATCCTCATTAAAACATAGGGTCCCTCTAGTGTGACAGAGACTGTTATTAGTTGCCTCATGGAGTTGATCTTCCACCAGTGCCGCCCTCTGTTAGGTTTCGCTGCTGAGTTTCAGGAGGATGTTCACGTCGGTGGACACGCAAACTGAGCAGATCCCGGACATTTTCAATGGGATTCAAGACCGGACTGATAGCTGGCCAAGGCATTACAAAACTGTTGAAAGGCACAGTTTGATTTTGTACGTATTTTAGTGGGTTCCTGATATCAAAGAGTACATTGCCACCATAATCTAACCTTACCAAAAGGCAACAGGAACTATATTATAATTCAATATATACAGTCCTAGTATAAAATTTGTGTATATTTTTTCCGTGTAGGACTAGGAGCTGTTTTAGATCACTGTAGTAAGAAAGCATACGTGTGACACCGGGCAATAACAGTCCCGTATGTAATTGACATCTTATCTTTTAGATGAATATAAATATAATGCGATAAGAGCTAGGCATTAAGCCTTGACAAACTAACTATGGCTGTCATTCTCCTCCAGGTGCACAAACGGTTGGTGCACAAACGGACCACATGGGGTCGCGCACTGTCGTGCTGGAATAGAGCCCCCCCCCACCCCCCACCCCCCCCCCCCACCCCCACAACTTATTCCGGAAAAAGTAGCACCACAGGCCTCAGGATCTCATCCAAATAACGGAGACCATAGAGGTTTCCTTCGATGAAAACCAGGCCTGTCTGGTGATTTGCCGATATGGCTGCCCAAACCATGACACTTGGACCGCCCCACTGGTCAATTGACGCACACAAGTTTCGGCATACCTATCCCGACGTCTCCTGTACACCCAATCTCGGCCATCTGCTCTCACGCACTGGACCTTTTCTCGTCACTGAACACGACTTGGGACCACCTCTGCAAAGTCCAACAATGATGTGAAGTGCACCATTTGACCCGAGCTCGGCGATGTTGGGGGGGGGGGGGGTAGGTAACTATTGATCCAACATATGGCCGATATTTTCGGATACTATCAGCGCAGAGGCGATTACGGATGGTTCTGGCCGACTCTGGCCTGTGTTGTGTCCCTGTGGTCTCGGCTGCGGACCTGGTTGCGGACTGGAACCTGTCACTGAGATGTACCAGCCAGATGATTTTGGATTTTGTATAGTGTATTTCTTAATTTTCCTTTTTTCTATCTACAAAATGGAATCCTTATGTACTGAACTGAACAGAAAATCAAGAATGTGGAGGATAGAGGAACCACTGTCACAATGGCGGAAAGCTGTGGAAAATTCTGAGAATCACACAATAATAAAGCAATTATATGACGAAATTAAGGGCGCAACATATGGGCAGACTTATCATATTTTAAAATCATTTGGTTGGCATTATATGGTCACATGGGAGTCCCAAAGACTCTCCTTAAAGTGCAGCAACGTTTCTTTTGGCATCGCATGTCAGATGATGTAAAAAAATACATAGGTAGGTGCCACAGATGCCACATGCAAAATCCAAAAGCTAAGCACACCACCTCCTCTACACCCAGTACCAGTGTCTAATTGTAAGCCACGGGGCCAGGTAGTTACCCCTTTTTAATAATTACAAATCAAAAATATAGAAAAAAACGCGTAATAAAGGCTATGAAATGGTTATCCACCAATTATTGTATATAACAGGTCAAATTTAACACACCCGCAATACCTTTTTCCTTTAACACTGATATGACTTTATATTTATGTTATTATCAAATATTTATCACAGATTGGAATTGACCTTGTGGCAATGGAAGGAATCGTACAATGGAAACAAGTACTTCTGTTCAGTGTTGTGCTATTTAACAAAACATGCTTCGGCAAAACCTTTTAAGAGCAAATGTGCCACTAAAGTGGCTTCATACCTCCTTGAACTCATGATGATGTAAGTGTTTTATTCTATAGTGCTAAAACGTATTCATTTTGCCTATGAATCATTATCTATGTATCTCGCCATTATTAAATAACACAACTAAATTTATTAAAGTAATGTTATCTTATATTTTATTTCGTAATGCTATTAATTACCTGATTTAGATTTGGATTCCCGAGTGTGATCATCTTTCACCAGGGGCGGGAATTCAACAACCACCTCATTGTTGAGATTTGTAAAACAACTAAAACAAGAAGACGAGTGACCTCTCCATATCTCCCACAGTCAAGCGGCTTGACTGTCATTCCAACTAAATCGGCGATCTGTGTATTATTTAATCAATTTTGAACTTACCCTGTTAGTGACAGTTCAAAGTTTAACGCAAACACATAGTAAATGTAACATTTTTTTCCAATTCGCTTTTTTATAAACACCTTTACTGTTTTCTTTCTTTTACTTTATTAAGTTTACACCTTAAAGTACCTCACGTTCTTATACTGCGTTCTATCGGCATTGATGATGCCCTTTGTCTTTATTGCTCTTCAAACACGAAGTGATTCAACCAGACCATTCAAAATGGTATGGCAAAGTCATACGACGACCCAAAAAGGTGGGACGATACCCTAGCGGGCTGTGTATTTGCCTACAACACAGCAATACAAGATTCCACCAAGATAAGACCCTATTTCTTGATGTTTGGTGTGTATGTATTCTAAGCGCAGCAAATTTAAATATGCTGTAATAAATCAATAAAAGGACTATTTAGATATTCACTATTATTAAAAGTTGCAGCTGTAAACAATCAAACAGTTTCATTTCTATGTTCATTAAGTGATAGATCAACACTGTATTTTTTCATTGTACACAGTGCTGACAATATGACAGATCAAATGCAACAACATTTTTAATAATAATAACTTCCAATATACTTCATTAAAGGAAGCCAAATCTTCAAACTGATGAAGAAGTTGGTGATATTGTGGAAGATGTGCATTCCAGGGTAGAAACCGTAAACCACCTCCACAATATAGTCAGACATGCAGAACAGAGGAACATCCGTAATGTCTAAGAAAAGCAAAAAAAAAATATATGACGACATGAGACACCAGAGTGAGGTAGGAATTTATTTTTTGCTTATGATACACTGAGGATTAAAAACTTTAGTATTGTATTATTTTCACAGAAAATTTATGTCTTTATCAAATACATTGACATTGTGTAATTTTCTTTATAGTTCGTAGTATCACGGGTGTGTGGCATAGATTCGTTTTAACTTTATATTTATCGTCATTGTGTTTTTGTGATCAATTTGGATGGCATTTACAGCACGTTGATTTTTCTGTATTTCAGAGCTGAAGGCTAAGCTGAAACCAGTTAAGTATAAAAGAATGACACAATTAAGTATTTTGTACAACAAAGAAGATTGTAAACAATATACACCCAGTTAAAACAGACTTTCTGTATTCTTGTCTTTATTTGTTAAATTATATATTTTTATTGATAATTGGTTACAATTATATTATATAACTATTACTTCAATGAAATGTATAAAGTGTACAAATTGCAAAAATAAAATAAGGAATATTGCCTTATGGGTACGAATTAAACTCGATTCTCCTTTGTCTTAAGTGCAACAGTAAACCCCCGTCACACTAGAGGTAGAATGAACAAGAATGCCGTCGGAAAGACAATTCTTATTGCATTCCTGGATATTCAAAGAGCATTCTAAAAATTCTGAGTGCATTTCAAATAGTTTTACCCATTCTTGTGGTCGGTCCGAATGTTAAAAACTTTCGAAGCGCATTCCAAGTGGAAAATTATCGAATGGCATTTGAATAGTATTCTGACAGCACTGTGACTGCATTCTTAATATTCTCACGGCATTCCGACAACATTCAAAACATTCTGATCACATTCGAGGGATATTCGAACTAATACGCGACTTAAGGCCCCGTCGCACTTATTCGGAACCAGCAGGAATCAAGGAGGAACCAGCCAGAATGAATAAATTGAAAATTTCGTGCCATAATCGGGAGGGAATTTCAAATTGCAGTCAGAATATTCCGAATGAAATTCAAATGCCGTACGAGTGTGGTTTGACTGCTGGCCGAATACAGACAGAAGTATGTAAGAAGGTGCCTCTAATGATATACTGTATGAAGCGAACTTAAATGCAGTCAACTGCTCCCGGTATGGCTGCCAATGATGGTTTGAAATATAAAGAATTCAAACATAATGCAGCTGAAATACCTAAAATACTTAATTAAAATTACTTTCTAACATGTTTAGAATGTAACACGAAGCCCATAGTGTATAAATAACGCCACAGGAATGTTAACTGATCATAATGTTTCGAATGTTGTCGGAATGCCGTGAGAATATTTAGAATGCAGTCATAGTGCAGTTAGAATACTGTTCAAATGCCATTCGATTAATTTCCTCCTGGAATGCACTTCGAAAGTTTTTGACATGACAAAAACATTCGAGCCGGCCACAAGAATGGGTAAAAATATTTGGAATGCACTCATAATTTTTAGAATGTTTTTAGAATGCTACTCGAATATCCTGGAATGCACAAAGGGAAGTTTGGCGTAGACAAACGATGTTTTATGGCGACGGTTAGCTTAATTGATTTCATGGGCCGTTGCGAACTTTCATTAGCGGGGGAAACGGCATCTGGTATTACCAGGTTAGGAGCGTAAACAAGGTATTGGCATCTGGAATTCACTGTATTAAGCTCCTTGAAATTTATCTGTCCGTCGGGGAGACCCGGCAGCTTTGAAGCGTCACTTTTGCTGAAATTTGCAGCACTAAATCCGGGACTCTCTTTTAGTCACGCACTGCCGCATTTATTCAGTAAACACTGGTACTCGGCCTCACTTTGCTATAAGTTCTCTGCGGAAAGCATAGCTTTCAAGATTGATTATACAAGTTGCGCCTCGCTGGAAATTTTTTCGTTTGTTCTGTGACTGTTTACTGTTTTACTTATTACGAATCCGTTTGAGCGACTCTGGGATCTAACCCTAGCTTAATTAGACTTTATTGAGAAACGAAACATTCACTATTGCAATTTATTCATTTTTGCCTCACTGACGATCTTTGTTTGTGTTAAGTTTTGTGTCTGCCAGTATACCTCTTGATCGGTTTTGTTTGAGGGACTCACGGATCCAACCTAGAAGGAAACTCGTACGTGAAGCGGATTTTTCATTTTACGAGTAAGATTTTCTTTTCATTACATTTAAGTTATCCTTGATCAGTTGGCCATGGCGGTCGTTATAATCGGTCACTCTTTCGTTCTTAGGCTACGTTCTTATCTTGACCAAGGTCGGGACGTGCGTACGGAGAAAGATTTTTGATTTTCCAACGTTGTACACTGGCACGGTGTGGGAGGCCGTACGGTCCCGAAACTAGTCAGGTATGACTTGGGTGTCCTTCGCCGGGTCCGCCCCGCCTTGGTTATATTATTTGGTAATTGGGTCGAATGACCTATCTGACTTGAACATTTCTCCGTTCGATATAAGTAAGAGCATTGAAAGCCTCGCTCGGAGCTTTCACGAGGAGTTCGGCGTTTCTCACGTAGTGGTGAATCAGATTCATCACCGGCTCCGTCTCCCCTATTCGGACGTTGATCAGCTTAATATTTTTCTTTCAGACATTGCCCAGAGACATTCGTTTATGCACAAAGAATTGTATTTCCGACGCCATTCTTAATCATTCCGCTGTGGCAGGAGTGCACGTCCTCGTAGCGCAAGTCCGCCCAGACACTAAGTCCTGGGAATGCAAGTCCTAGGGCATGCATTGCTAGGAATGGAAGTCCTAGGACATACGTTACTAGGATTCAATGTCTGTAGGACGAAGGCCCCCAAGTAATGTAAGTCCTACGTGTAGAAATGCACGTCCTAATGGGACGTGCGTTTCTAACATTTTAGTAACGCATGTCCTATATGCAGTAGTTTACACCAAGAAATGACATGAATAAATAGATTTAGAGACATACTAGTTTTAAATATATAATAAACGTTTGCTTTATTCTATTTAGATGACATTTTATCTTTATATTATACAATGTTTTCCGATGGGCAGTTTATATGCATATTAATGAAGAAAAAAAAACAATTTATTTATTTTATTTGTATTTTTCACCTAGTTAACGCAAATTTTGACGTGTTAACGCATATTTTTGGCGTACTCCTCCCTCATTGCACAATATGTATGAGCCTGGTTTGCCCGATATTTTTTTTAAACAAAATAAGGCACCATCCAAAGGCATCCCTTATTTTCATCCTGTGAGGTATATGTACAGTGTATATTATTTCATGTCCTTTTCTACTGGGGTGTACCTTTTGTGTTTTGCGTCGAAATTCTTATTTTCTCTCCCTCTCTCTCTTTTTCAAAACCTTATTCCTAAGAAAAAATCACTTTACACAAAACGCGGGATCTCCGTTCCTAGATTTATCTTTCGGTTTACACTCGCTGAAATCGAAAAAAAATCAATCTCGATGAAAATTTGCTCTTGGAAAAAAGTATGGGCTGAGATTTAAGACAAATCAAGACAGTTTAGAAATTGAAAATTGCAATATATGTATATAATGTTCTGTAATAACCCTTTGCTAGTTTGGTGCTTTAACACTTAAAAGTCAAAAGAAAAAAGTTGTAAATGTAATGAGCATGGAATTTCGAACACATAGGCCCTATTAGACATTAAAAACACCATTAAACATTTAGCTACAAGTAATAAATAGGGGGAAGGGGGGAGGTTAAATCATGTAGAAGGTAGGGCTCGAACCCGTAGATGCAACAGAAAAATTCATTAATTTTTACCTTGTAGTCTTGCACGCTAACCACTACACAGACGAGCCGAAGTTGCAAACCTCTAATTTTTTGTCTCATATATGGCTCACCAGAAGGATTTCATATACATTTATAGTTTTATCATTTAACAGTATTATAGTATTAAGGATAGGACTTTCAAATCGCCGGACTTTTATTACTGTCATAGGTGTAACAGGAATAAAAGTCCGACAGTAATAAAAGGTCCTACCTACTATAAATATGAGCCAGGAACCTAAGTCCCTGTAGGACTACTATTCCCAAGTAATGTTATATATATATATAGTCCTACAGACAACCGTTACCAGGAACCGAGGTCCGAAGGACCTCGGTTCCTGGTGGACTTGGATTACTCTTACACCGCCTCTAGTGTGACGGGGATTTTATACTCCGCCAGATTGTTTCGAATGTGCCTCGGATGAGCTGAAATATTAATTTTGCCAGCAATCGAACTACACTAGTGCGCCGTTCTATTCTAAATATTCTCACTGCCTTCTTATAGCATTATAAATATTCCTAGTTTTCCAACTACATTCGAACTGCTTTTGAGAAATACACAGCCGAAAATGCACTCATCATTCCAGGCGAATTCAAGGGCATTCTGAGTATTCCAACGGTACTCTTACAATAATTAAGGTCAATTTGAAATTGTACCCCCGAATGTGGTTCGAATTTTAAAATTTCATCGTTCGGGCTCATTCTACTTCATTCCTGCTGATTCCGAATAAGTGTGACGGGGGTATAAGGGGGAACGGCGATTCAAAGCGGACTGTTCATTTTAAATCTGAAAGTCTGCGGACTGTACATTTTAATTTAGGAAGTCACCCGTTTTAAAGAGACACTCTGCCTGACACTCAGTTTTAACATTAAGGGTCCGCCGGACTCTGAAAGGGCCGGAGTCTACGGCACGCTACACCGCTGTATTCGCAATAAAAGCACGTCATGTACGAGTGCGTTCCACGGTCTGTTGCACTCCCGTTACTCACTAGCTAATAAGGGCCCAATATCTGTTTATCGGGTCCTAGCGCCCACCACAGATCAGACAACTTTGAAAACAAGTCGTTTCTCAAAGTTTTAATATCATGAAACAGGATTTACCCAAAAACTGAACATTCTCGTTCTCGAATTTGAACTACAAGTTACCCACAATACAGAATGTGAAAACGAAAATGTACACTTCCAACGTAAAGTCCCTGCTTTCTTTGACAATGACAAATTTCTTAATCTGTGAAGGCAGATAAAGTATCAAGGTATCCTTATCATCATTACATGATGGGGGAGAAGACGTAGTGTTTTATGGGAACTTCTCAGTATCTAAACTGCTGCTGCTGGTGGTGGTGGTGCTGCTGCATGCACATTTAATGCTACTTTGAGTGTGTGCCGTATTCTACAAGCTACTTATTGGGTCCCTTATATATAAACGAGGAAGTCCACCTGTAAAGCAGCAGCTGTTTAAATGATCGCTATCTCTGTTCCTTTTTCTTTGACAGCATCATAGAAAATGTTAATGTAAATGCCCCCCCCCCCCCCCACCCCCAGCAGACCCAACTTGAGGAATGCCATAGTAGCTACAGTACAGTGTATATCAAACCTCGGTCCAAGTTATGAAAGGTTTAAGCACAAAACGATAATTTGAGGGTATTTTTTCATTCAAGACAAAATTCAATAACTATGATGTGTGACAATAGAGACTTTACAAAGTTTTACGTGTACTTAGATATATTCCAGTAACCTATGGAGATAGGCTAGCGACGTAATTGTAACCTCAACAGGCAGTATCCCCGATGAAAGCATCACAATAAACACTGAAAGGCGGAGTACAATTTTTTTAAATATCGATTACAACTTGCTGTACAACGACTGAGTCGCGAAAGGGGTATTGGACTTCTTTACCTGAAAAACAAATTCATTTCGAAATGAAAAGAGCATTTTTGGGGGCGCGTGGGGGGGGGGGGGGGCATAGTAAACGTCGGGTGATACGTTAAAGCCGAGGATTGTCTCACTATCAAATATGTAAATCATATGTCGTAAAAACACTACAATAAAGTATTTTGTTACGATCTGCAACATTTGTTTATTTATGTACAGGTACAACTGCATAATATATAAATTGTAAACCTCATAGTTAGCATCAATGTAAGCTGGACTTGTGATTAAAATAAACTGGTAACTTTCAATAGACCAAATTCATTTCAAGCCAGGTGTTTATCTTAACTGTCAGTTGACATAAACTGTTTGCCTACAGCATGCTCAATCAGGTCAGTTTAAGGGGTCTAGGATATTAAAAA
>NW_019773659.1:677732-693610 GCF_001039355.2 Lingula anatina | reverse complement strand
TGCCAAATTGTTCGACTTCCAGTGCGTCATCTTCCATGACGTGGATCTAGTGCCGGAGGACGATCGCAACACGTACAAATGTTTTTCTTTACCAGTTCACATGTCGTCGGCGCCAAGCCAGGATAATTACAGGTTAGCTCACGATGCTGAACATGTATTTCATAAGGATGTTTATAATAATATATTATTAAGTTTTAGAGTTTAAACGTAACGACGATGTATCCATATTAAGTTATTTCTGCTATTTTGCATTATACATTTCGTTAGATCTTGAACGCTAAATGATGTGCTTGTAAATGATGCGCTCCCATTATTTATTTATTTATTTATTTATTTATTTATTTATTTCAGAACGCGGTACACTATTCTGGTGGGTGGAGTTATGAATTTTCCTCGTGAGGATTTCCTGAAGCTAAACGGTTACTCGAACGAGTTCTGGGGATGGGGCGGAGAGGACGACGACATGGCATACAGGTGAGAGAGAGGAAGAGTGAGAGAGGTTGAGAGACAGATATCAATAGGTTTAAATCTGAGATATTTCCGTTCTGCTACATTATGTATATCGAAGGAGCATCATAGAAACCAATTTATTTCTGTACCATCTTTATATTCAAAATTATCCTTCTTGCATAGGCCCACCGCTAGAAGCTTTACCTCTGCAATGCAGTTACGTTAAAACTAACATAATTTATTTTAACCCCAAGGATGAAAGCCTCAGCCATGGATTTTGAGCGAGTTCCACCGGAGATAGGTCGTTACACGTCCTTAATACACGGGGACAGGGATAAAAATCCTAGAAGGTAGGCAAAAATAATAATAATAGCAATAATAAATAAATTATTAAAGCCAATGGTCACATTTATAGCGATCACGCCCCCACTACGGGTCAAATTGAATTCGTTCAATGAACTAAGTTGAACGCACTTTGCGTGCTTAATAATAGAACCCTGATTTCAGCCATTGATTAAATCTTCTTTAAGGAAATCACTCAAGGTGGTGTACAATGTGATTCTATGTGTTCGAAATGTCGTTTTAGAAAGCAGTCCATTAGTAACTAACAAACAATGGCGAATGCACATTGTTGTGCAAAACGCCACAATTCTTCAAAACTTATGCGAAAACAACGATAAAATTTTGTCTCCTTTATGCCAGAACTCGTGCAGTAATTAAAACAAATTGCTTCACCGCAGGCGCGGGTCTGCCATTGTTTCTGCCTCCTCTGTCCTCCAAATCCTGAGAAATCTTGTTTCATTTAACTCTTAAGCGCTACTTCACACCTCATGAGGGAGAAATTTCATCAAAGCAAAAGCTATATGCGAATTATAATTCATATCAACCATTTGAGTCCAGTAGCTGTACTAGTCTGTGACCTAGATAGGTTGTCTCCTGTCCGAGTTCGACATTGTTATTTGTCCAGCATGTCATCATCATTAATGTCGTATTTACAACTATTTGGTGGTTCCCATTTATGTACAATGATCCATATACAAATGTACTTATTGTCTTTCAGAATGGCACTTCTGCAAGGCTCAAAGAAACGCCAGGCAAAAGATGGCGTCTCATCCTTACCCTACAGACTGCTGTCTTCATCCAATGAAAAGTTATACACACATCTCTTAGTTGCCGTGTAAACAAGGGTATATAACGATAAACAAACAATGATTGCTTTATGTGCCAAGGGGCCCTGCGAGGGTCACGTGCGCTCCATGGTGACGCCTCGGTCAAGGTCAAGGTTTATTTGAAGGACGGCAGATAGCCTACATTTTGATGTCAGTGCTGAAATGGTTTTGTGGCATGAACTCCTGTAAAAGGCCTGCTTTAACAACGATCGATCAGAATGATGTGATCATCCATTTTTTTAAACATCGGTATATGTATATATATATATATATATATATATATATATATATATATATATATATCAGAATCCACCTCTTCCAAACTGAGAGTGATTCCTGTTATGCATGATATCAAATAATGTTGAATTCACCACTAGTCATTCTGATGTTCATTTTGTATATTTTTGAAACTAAACATTTGTCGCCAATGGAAATATACCTATCTAAGCCAATCTGCGGTCTCAGGTTTTAACGATATAAAGAAGGTTGGTTTTTATGTTCGGTAAGGGGACGTTGAAAAGATAGGCCTACATTGCAACGCGTTATTGCTAATTGATGGAATCTACCAATAAACTATGAAAACTTCCATACCATACATTTCAAGTTTCTTTTTTGTCAGCATTGTAAAAATATTCTGGTTATACTTTGTGAAACGCATTCTTGTCATTCAAAGCTGAGTATATGTCCACGCCCTATTTGTCACGTTAAAAGGTGTTAACCTGGAGCGTTGTATACTATGTGGTTCAAGGTTGTTGTGAACATTACGGTAGCCTAGATGCAAGTACTTTTTCCAAGAAAGATTTTTGTATGAAAATAACATCCAGAGCCTACTAAAAAACGATTGGCCTTTACACGGAAATAAATATTTATTCATAGAATGTTTGTGATTGATTAATGTTTTGCATAAATACATGTTTGGATGCCTGTCTCTCTATAAAACAACCAATATAACTACTCTCTAAATTCTGCACGTGGACCAAGTGCAAGCTCCTGTCGTCACTAAAGATGAAGATAGCTGCGATGGTACTGCTGGTTGTATTTTCTTTTTAATTTAATTAATTGCCACCTAACAAAATGGTACTCACACTTCATGACTGTCTAGCTTTTATTCAGTTAAACCTGCTAAAACCCTTTTAATGTGCGATTAATGGAATCGTAGCCAATTGACTTTAAAATATAAAACATTAATGCATCTCTATTTAATGATTCTCAGAAAAAGGGATCCAACTTGCACCAAGCACTGTGAGATGAAAGCTGTCCGGATCTCAAGGTCTCGGGTTGTGCTGTGAGATGAAGCACATATTCTATGGGTTTGGTTTGATGTGTGTGTGTGTGTGTGTGTGTGTGTGTATGTGTATGGGGGGGGGGGCGTATGATATTATTACATCCAAACATTGTCAAAATAAAACCGTAAGCCTACATATTGTAATACCCCATACCAGATCGCTTTATTCTACATACGTTGTCACATTATTAAAAGCAGTTAGCGGGAACCTAGAACAAATGTTCTCAATTGATTTTGCAATCCAACCAACATGTAGCATGTGCGTTTAGAATTTTCATACAGCCATGAATTTTCACTGAAATAAAATATTTCATCTTCTTAAGAAAGAACGAGTCATTAATATTTATAGATCACTATGAATAATACATGTATTCCTGAGTTCTCGTTAAGACTCGCAATTGACAAACAAATTTATTACCCTATATTCAAATAAAACCATCTATTTCCTGATAAATGTTAATGTTTAATTCAGGACACTGTAACATCAACATGTGCTTAACTGTGTGTTTACTACAAAGTTCATCATTGCATCGACCTATGGCGCCATCTAGATTCAAACTTCTTACAAAAGATAAACGTTTGTAAAAATGGCATTACAATATAGAACGACAGTTCGCGTTTCACACACCAGTTAATAGTCTATTTATGTATTTATTTTAAGTAAAGTATTTACTTAAAAGTTAAAACCCACACACTTTTCATTAATCTAAGTCAACAGGAGCAATGGATTTAAGGAATACCTAATGATTGTGTGGTACATCTTTTACAACATCGTATGCTACCAGCATTACAATAGTCTAAGATTCCAGCCCTTTGGCAAAAAAGTCAGTTATGTAATTAACTTCCAGGGCCTAACAAAACGATTGGTTCATACAAGGAAATGAATTGTAATAAATGCAGACCGTGTGAGTCGGTATAAATTAGCAATTTGTATAAATATCTGTTTGCATGGACGCCCGTCTCTATAAAAGCAACCGAGGAAGCCACATTTCTCTCATCTGCACGTTGACCAAGTTCCTGTCGTCATGAAGTTAGCCGCGCTGTTGCTGTTGGTTGCTGTTGGAATGGCCTTCAATATTAATGGTCTGGGCACTGAGGCTCTCACACCAGACCAGATCATCACAACTCTGATGGGCGGTGCTCCTACCTACTGGAAAGTGTGTTTTGCTATGGACAGCAGTGGCAGCATTGACAACAATGAGTGGAAAATGTCCAAATGGGCGACCAGGGTGAGATACGTGGCCACTTGGCATTACACATTTTCTTTGCGATTATTTTCTTTCAATACTAATTATGAATATTAATTAGCAGAAATGAATTTAGGCAAAATAACAGAAAATAATTATTCGATTAATATTTGATAACTTCGCAGGACTTCGTGTCTGAAAAATAATAAAGAAATCAAAGCATTCCAATGTAAAACTGACAGTGTAACAGTGTTAAGGTTACATGTATACAACCAAATTTACAAACACCATTTATCTTTTTTTATTAAAGGCCTAATTCTACTCATTCTACGTAGAGCGATCTAACACCGTTCGGACTCTAGCTGAATACAAACAGATAAACAGTATAACATACCAGTTCTTGGCACTGAGTATAATACAGAAAAGTTCGTGATCATAGGATTACTTTGGAAACGAGGAGGCGTGGTAATCTTTGTAATCTGATTGCATTCAGCGAGAGTTACCGCGGAGTTTGATCGGTAGTTTCATTGGGAATCAGTCCTTTGTTGTAACACGCATGTGTAATTGTAACACCTATTTATTTTAATCCAAAGGAATATTGTTTCAGGACATTCTTGCCATCATCAACAATACTCCTGGCCCGAATAGTATAGCCCCTGGAAAACATAGGATTGCTCTGGTACGCTTCTCTACCTGGGCACAGCTTATCTATGGCCTTGGGACTTACCCGTTCTTCACACAGAATGATGCCGCTATTGCCGCGTTGTATAAAAAAGGTAAGGTCGATGAATTGTTAATATTACTATACAAGAAGCTCTAAATATGAACAACAAATTGAACTTACACACAAATGCCCAACTGTACGTACATACAAGCATATGCACATACATACATAAACACACACACACACACACACACACATACGCACACGCAGGTACAAACGCTGTTTCACATATTTCGACATCGAATTGCTGCATCAACCCCCAGAGTATTTACATCACCATGTTTTTTTATGTTGATGACCTACTCGGTCACGATATGTGATCCTATACTTGCCGAAGCCGTCTCGAATAATTTCGTTTATAAATGTTTATAAATGAGTTTTTTTAGACGGTTTCGGTAAGTATTTGATAAAATAAACAAAATTAACACGTTCATAAGAAAGGCACAACTGTATGGGTTTATATTATTTGTATATCATGTGTATTCACAGGTGGTATGACGCATATATACCATGCTTTGGCGATATGTAATTCTCGGCTTGGCTCCTCTGGCAAACGCCTAGTCTGGATGACCACTGATGGCAAACACAATAGATTGGGTGATCCGGTGGCCCTGGCAAATTCCATGAAGAGGAAAGGTATGTACTTCCGCTACATCAAAGCCAGATTACCGCAAATGAACAAAATTGTTTAACATAAGTTTTTGGTTTAGACAACAGGGCTTCATTCACGTTAGATAGTTCCATTAGCTATATTATTTAAGGATTTTTTTGTCAATAGCTACCAGTATAGAAAATAATTCGGCGATATTTATCAGTCAGCATTCCGTATGTTGACAGTCAGCATAAAGTCTAATGATCAGCGGACGAAATATTGGCTACAGTAAACCTTAGTTTATATTTTCCTTACCTATTGACGAAATCAAACTCTTTTTTGTTTCATTGAATTTCTAAAATGTGTTCTTTTCCATTTTTTCCTTCTAATTACTGTATATACGGTAAGCTACTGTTTTTCTATTTTAGGGGTAACAATTTGTATCGTTGCTATTGGCAACAGTGTCAACATGACTAAGATAAACGCCATGGCATCGTGGGTTCGTGTAAAGCATGTCTCCGGCGGTCGCATCTACTACAGGTCTGAGAAGTGTGTTTTTAGGTATAAAACCTATAGATCCCACATGATTAGCACCTTTTATGCCAGAAAGAGAGTGATACCATGGGAAAAAACCAGCTTAAGTCTGCGTCTTGCAAGTTTGTAAAGTTTATCTTCCTCCACTGTTTGCAACTCTTCAATTGAATATCTTGATTTGAATCTCTTGATTTCAGCCAGAACGACTTCTCTGTCAATGATTTTGTTAGCAATGCTCTTTTGGATAGTTCCGAAAAATAAAATATTGCAACATCCAATTTGATTAAAAAATGGACATGAAAGAAGCATAATTGTTCTTAAATAATAATTGTGTTTATAAATAGATACTACTTAATTAAGAAAAAAAAATACAGAAAAAAGTACCATTTTTAATATGGCAAACACCTTATTTTATGAATACAATTTGTAATGATAATTGTCGCTAAATCTGTCCTTATGGCACTGGCATTTGGTACCTGTACTTCTCTAAATTTAGATAATGGAAATTCATTTTGTCTGTGCAATCAGAAGAAATAAACGATTTCAAATGCTGATTTACTGTTTCTTCCTTTTTTATTAATTGGACTGGTTTTAAATGTGTGTGTGTGTGTGTGTGTGTGTGTGCGTGTGTGTGTGTGTTTGTGTGTGTATTTGGAAGGGTGGCGGACTTACGAGCTTCAAGCTTGACTGCATGCATATATACCAGTAGATAGATATTTAGTATAATACCTAGTGCCCGCCACACCGATGTTACCCTGTACACCCTGCCCATGGAATCTGGATCCGCCAGTATAAAATATTGGTTGGATAGGTGCTTCTTTAATAAGAAAAAACATCAGCAGCACTAATAATGATAATGTAGTAATAATATAATAATGAAAATGATGATGGTGATATGTCAACAGAGCTGAGACGAATGTGTAGCTTTTTTTTCGAAAACAAGCTACACATTCATCTCAGCACTATTGACATATAGAATTTTAAATCACAAAGATTAAAAAAAAATTTATGTATAAAAGTAACACAATTTAAAAGGGCACAAATCAAATCAATTAGTATTGAAGTAAATACTGTTTTTTAATATCTTAATACTATGATATCAGCCATTTAGAGAAATATTCGGATTGTTAATAAGATTATGGACCACAAAAGCGATGCTGCAGTGTCGAAACCATAATATGCATATGTTTCAAGAGTGTTATCTGCTTGTTTTAGCTATATAAGTTTGATTTGCCAACTAAATCTAGGTGTTCTAACGGGACTTGCTAGTTGTAAATTAAGGTAGAATGACCAGTCGTCCTTTAAAAATTTCAAAAGCCTTGAGCCGAATTTTATAAACTATCCTTTGAGATACAGGTAAACAACAAGGACCAAAAAGATCAGATTTGAGTGTTTTTTAACGCAGACATGGAGCAGAATTTAGAAATGACTGATTTTTTTCATTTGATAGTAATGGTGCTCAAAAACCAACAACGTCGAGGTATTGCCCCCAGAGCAGCTGCCAGATATGATGCGTTCGTGCTGTCAGATTATACATAAGGCTTGTAAGGCCAACATTTTGAACATATAATCAAAATTCATATGTTCAATGACCACGCCAAGTTGGATTTTTCAAATGTTATTTTTTACACGATTGTTTTGCTTGTTCTGAAAATCTCCCATTAAGCACAAGTTTACATCTTTGTAAGCTAAATAACTAAGATATATTACTTTTTATTTCGTCAATTTTGGAAAGTCCACTTTGCAGTTGTTATTGCAAGGCCATTTAAAATTACTTTTTGATTATGAAATCAACTAATCAACCAGAACCTCATGGAGTTAATTTTTTTTGGTCTTGCCTAATATAGAATAAAAGAAAAAATCTCACTTTTTAATTCAATGGCCACCTAAAAATAATACTCACACTCCATGGCTGTCTAGCTTTTATTCAGTTGAACTATTTTAATGTGCGATTAATGGAATCGTTACCATTTGACTTTAAAATATAATAAATAATATTTGATGATTCCCAGAAAACGGTATTAAATAACTCAACTTGCATCAAGCACTGTGAGATGAAAGCTGTCAGGATCTCAAGGTCTCAGGCTGTACTGTGAGGTGAAGCACGTTCATGGATTAGAATGATGTGTGTGTGTGTGTGTGGGGCATGATGTTACATACTATGATATTGTAAATTTCCCATGTAGCAGCAGGCAGGAAGATCGTATACTCTTTTGGTGTACAATCGTTGCCAGAGTATGGCTGTCCATTTCCAAACCCTGAACCGTATCTGACACAACGCGCATCTCTATATTCTGCATACGTTGTAACATTATTGAAAACAGTTCACAAGAAGCTAAAGCTACGTATTTTCAACTGTTTTTTCTACGACCAGCATTTACAAGTACAATATGGGCAAGCGCTTAAGATTTGTATAAAAAGCTTTCAGAGAAAATTTGAGTATTACACATATCATATACAAGCACTTAGGTATATTCACTGGAAGAAAGTTTTGTACTGTTTAAGAAAACGACAGCACAAGTCATTATACATTTAAAAATCACAATGAATTATATGCATGGATTCTAGCTAAGACCAATTAAACAAGTTTTATGGATCCTAAAGTAGAGAAAAACAAGCTATTTTTGATACACGATTATGTTTAATTCAGGACTTTATTACATAAGCATGTGGTTATCTGAGTGTTTTGTGTGCAAGGTAAAAAAAAATGAAGATAGAAATGAGATGGCTATAAACCAGAGGAGACGTTTTTACAATAACTACATGTAAATAACAACCCATAAAAAGATGAAGCTAATTGTCATTCATCATTTTATGTTAACAGGTGTTAACAGGGACAATGTCTTAAAGGAATACAAAAATAACTCATTAGTAAAAATAACATCCAGAGTCTGATAAAACGATTGGTCCATACAGGGAAATAAATCACAAGTAATGCTTAGTCTGTGTAGGTGCAAATTAGGGACCATTCCCAGACCCCATCGGACTAACTGTAGATCGATCTATCTCCAAGAGGATTTGAGCTATATTGCAATCAACTTAAGCGGCTTTAGGGTTAGTTGGGGTATTGGGGTCAGTAAAGCCCCCTTTACACTGTACGGCGTCCTTTCTGCGTCCCGCAGTACGCCCCCGATTAAGAATGAAATGAAGTATATTATATCACGTGCCGACTGCTGGCCGTTCCTGAGCATTCATTCTGCAACCAGAGAGATACTTGTGCCTCCTTTCTACGACCACAGCGATGCCAGTTTCATAGTTGCACAGAGAACGCAGAAAGGACGCACATCCAGTGTAAAGGGGCCTTAATATGGGACGAATGTCACTTGTACAAAGTAATAGGAGGCGGACTGCGGTTCCTAGAGGACTTCCATTCCTGTAACACTGGTACATGTACGCTGCACTACACTACCACAACTTCAAGGCGATATTGCCTGTCCCCTTAAACGAATGCTGTCCATTAAAGAAAAGCAAACTGGGAAAACAGAAATTAATTTATCTGTAAGTAATTTTGTACTTTATCTAGTTTATCACTGCATATAAGGAAAACAACCGCGTTCCTTTTTCAGGAACTACCATCTGTATTGTTGCTGTTGGCGACGACGCCAACATGGATGTGATCAACGGCATGGCGTCCTGGGTCAGAGTCCCTCCCTTTTTCTTCGGGAAATGTGCCCTTAGATACAGTACCTACGCCGATTACAGGGCTGCCACGTACGCTGCCCGCCGTTGATTGCCACCATCTTAGCATCACTCCTTGGGCTAGCCTGTTCCCTAAACCTGCAGATAGGAGTCTACAGTCTACAAGCGGATCTTCTAAGTTAATTCCCGTTAACTCTTGACATCTACGTATAAAATCCTGTGAATATACGTATCTTTACTTAATTTATTACTGAAATTCTACATCGTGGCGAAACAAGGTATTTGGCGCCATCACTTAAAATTTGACTAAAAATACTTCTCTGCTGATTATTCATGCAGACGTCTTTAAAGGTACTAATACATGATTGCAAACACCTTATTTTTGAGAAGAAAAATGTGCACCTTCAGTAGTTGCTTATGACACCTCAATTTGGTACTTCTCTATATCTAGATATAAAACTACTATTCTGTGCAATTAGCGTAAATAACTTAGATTAGCCGCTATTTTACTGTCTCTTTTTGTTTATTATTTTGTTTATTTGTTTTGAATGATGGCAAATCCAAGTGGGTCCTGGCGGAACATGTGCCCCACCCCCTCATTTAGCTTCGAAGAACCCCATTTTTCTGCTCCAGAAAATTGACTGAATAAATACATAAATAAAACAGGCGAATCGAAGAAAAGCAATCGAGTCTCAACAACCGTAATTAAAACTCAAAAAACGCAAAATTTTCCTAGAAGCGTGTATTATCTTATCCATCCCTGTATTTTTATTCATATTGCAGTAAATTGTCTTGGTCAACTATATCATAAAGTGTATTAAATGAATACTATTAAAGAAGAAAGAAATAAACAGATCAAAATTTAAAAAAATTGTCGTTGCTTCCCCATCTCAAAACCTTTGTCCCACCAGAGGCTTTTAAAATTCTTATTAAATCAAAATTTGCCTTTACTGGATGTGTGTGTGTGTGTGTGTGTGTGGGGGGGGGGGGGGGGCATATATTTTTTTAAATTGATTTATATATTTCTTTAGACACGTGTTGATAAAGACTGGAACCATTTCTGCAATAGCTACTTTGTGAAATATACGGAAATTATTCACTCACTTTTTCTTAAATGGAAAAAATATGGAACGCTTCACGAATGTGCGTGTCATCCTTGCGCCAGGGGCCATGCTAATCTTCTCTGTATCGTTCCAATTTTAGTATATGTCCCACCGTAATGAAGACGTTGACTACCTTTCAATTTTCTAAAAATATAGTGGTGAAATGCAAGATGGCGGCTTAGATGAGTGACGCTTTCAAATACGCTAATTACTCAGCTAATATAGCTTCTTTCAAGTATAGCCGCACAACATTTCACAGATATCAAATGTAACATCTTAATGATAAATTTAACCTTATTTGATATAAAAAAAGAAGTATTTAATTTTACCTTATTAACCCTTACGGTGACTGCAATCTTTACTGAGTATACATAGTACTGTGTCGCCATATAGCCGTGATCACGTGGCACCTCCCCCCCCCTCCCCGCTTCAACGCCATCCCCGTCAAACAGTCAACAGTCGAACGGCTTAGGGAAATAGGCCTATGTCAAAAACTATATGCAGTTCCATCCTAGTCCAATATCCACGTGATTCGATCTTTGAAGCTTCTCAATAACCTAAAAAGAACTGTCCAAAAAGTTGCATATTAACGAGTGTGATATAGCTGTAAAATGAAGTTATACTTCCGGCAAACGGAGTTTAATCTACAGCGACACCACAAGCAAAATGGTGTGATTAAAAGTTCGGGAATGAAGTGGTGCAAAGCATGACTTCATACATCACGTAAATTATCTTATTTTTAGAAATTGAAATATGATTGAACATGCATTGATTTATTTGTGCAAAATTTATTATATCATATTAACGTGCTTTTTCCGTAAAAAAAAAGAAAATGGAATAATAACCTTTATATAGATCTCGTTAAAGGATTTACAATTCCCCTTTCAGGTCTACACTAGAAGCTAAGTATGTACTGAAAGAAACGCAGATTATACTTTCTTTTTTCTTAAGGTTAAAAAAATATGGAACGCTTCACGAATGTGCGTGTCATCCTTGCGCCAGGGGCCATGCTAATCTTCTCTGTATCGTTCCAATTTTAGTATATGTCCCACCGTAGTGAAGACATACAGGATACTTCCTTTCTGTCTATATGTAGTGGTGACATACAAGATGGCGACCGAGGTGAGGGATTCTATCTAAAACATAATTTCGCTAATTATTTTGCCAATTTAACTAGTACCGCCTTAAATCAAAACAGGCACATTTTTTCTTAAAACGGTTTTGGCAGATTTTATATATCTTTAATCTAACATTTCTTCAAACAAATATATTTCATTTCAACTATTTTCCACTCTGTGCCTTTACCTATAAAATCACACCAGAATATGCCAGTAAGTTACAATGCACTAACATCAATTTCTAACAATACATTACACTAATATTAATGACTACATAATAATTCACCAAAGAATTTTCTTTATTTATTAACCGTAGGCGTTTATGCTTTATATAAAGGCCCATTCCCAATGCAACTAGCGTTCTATGTAGATCGATCCAACTCAGCGGGGACTCTCGCTGAATGCAATCAGATCAACAAATTAACACACATCTTGTTTACAACGTACTCGCATAATCAGCAGCTTCTGTCTTCTACTTTGGGAAGGAGCCCTAATTAGACTTTTAGATAATGTATATATGGTACTCTGAATTTTGGAAGACGAGATACTGTGATGGGGGGGGGGGGATATAAAGATAATATAATATTCTCAGCATTCTGTAAACTCATATGCAGACCCAGGAGTTTTCTGAGAAAGAAAATTATGTTGGTTGCTGTTTTCGAACCCGTCAGCAGGAGTTCCTAAGCATTTTTGTAAATCACAGTGAATAATATTTATTTATTCTAGCTATATGTTAGAGCAATCAAACAAGTTTTATGGATCTTTAATAGCAGCTATTTTCTGCTTCATGTTCATGTTTAATTCAGGACATTGTTACATCGACTTGTGTTTATCTGTGGCTTTCGTGTGCAAAATGAATAAATAAACACATCACCGAGTCACGTGACAGGTGTCGACAGGAGCAGTGTTTCACATCGGCAAAATATTTGTTTTCAAGGAATACCTGGCAAATGTCTGGTGTAAACACAGTAGAACACCGATAAAAAACGATGAGTTCTGTAATTAACCCTGTAATTAAAAGTAATCAAGATTTAATCGTCCCTACCGCGTCCCTTAAGTATTTGTAAGTTGGATGTTAGGAAGAGCGTTCGAGAGAGCTGGAAGGATCAGATTTGGAGAACATACACTGTACAAGACTGCTCTGAGAGACGGAGTGTAAAGAAGTTGCAGACTTCACATCAAGTTCAATTTATAGAAGTTTAGGACATTCACTTCATATTTATAAAAAGTTCATTGCAATGTATTTAATAAGGAAATGTGGACATTTAAGAAAACAGGTACCTTTTAAGAAACAATTAATGTTTCATGAACAGATTTAGAATTATTGTCTTTTGCCATTATCTTCATGTACACACATTCATACAATACATACATACCTGTACATACATATAATTTTAATTTATTCGGCTACAAATAGGATTACAAGAGCAATACATTTTAATCATCGTCGCGAGCGCACAGTGTACCATAACATAACGACACGTGCATGTAGGTGCTCGGTTGCATAATGTTGCCTAATGTATCTTAAATGTGCTTTAAGAAGTTGTGTCATTGTCATTATCAATACATTAAAAATTGCTTAGCACAGAAAATAGAGGGATTAAAAGCAAAGAAAACTTATAAGTAAATTATGTTTTTAAGTAGAATTTCATTCATGGTTCGGGCTTTTAATGTTTTTTATGTTTTCTCTAAATTCTGTAAATAACTATGCCCCATTTTGAAGGCTGCTAAGATGGTCGACACACCGCCGAATACCCCTGCACTAAAAACTGCAGAACAAGGCGGGTATCCCAATGACGGATTTGAGAACGATACAATAGACGGTGAGTTGCAAGATGACAACTCTGATTGTGACGTAAAAGACAATAGTTTTAAACATCTTGAGGAATTAAGGGAGATAGGTGCAGGAGAAGAAAATGGCTATTCAGGTAATTTGTTTGACTAGTTTAAAGTCAACCGACTAGTTCTCCAAACGTTTAAAAGTTTTCCGGTAAATGACTCACTTGCCTTCTCTATACTTGGCGTCAAAACGCAATGGGTTCCATGCTGAATGTCTCAGCAGACATTTCCAGCATTTAGTTTTAAAGATTGACATGTTCTTGAAAAGGAAAATATGTCATATAAAGGACTCTTAATACACGCATGGTAGTAACTCTCTCCACTTTTAAAAGAGTGCTTTAAATATGACGTCAGTTTAACTTTCCTCATTTGAAATCACTTGGTGAAAAACGTTAACCCACCCATCAAGGTCTAAAAAATTATAATCGGTATTTATTCAGAAACAGCAATTGTTATATATCCGCATGTAAAAAAAGTTTAGTGAACACTGTGCTTTTTATTACAGATAAACCAATCAGGCTGGGTTCAGCGACTGGATCGAGCTTTACAGACTCAAAAAGAGCGTCGATTGAAGGGAGCCCCAGAGTTCAAACCGACAGCTGCATGGATTGGTTGGTAGTCTTGGCGTCCTTCTTAACTCACTTTATCGTGTGCGGCATTTTATACTCATTTGGTGTGTTTTATATCACTCTGCTAAATGAATTCGAAGAAACCAAGTCAGCGACGTCTTGGGTTGGCTCCATTCAAATAGCTCTTAGCTGGATCATGGGTACGGTATAGTTTACGCATGCGCTAATACGGTTCACAGAGTTACGCAAACTACACTGTAGGAAGTGTTATCGATAATATTAACAATCGAAACCTAACAATTGGTTTACAGCTGTTTGAACGATCTTATTCCAATACAGTGAAGGTCGGCCAAGTTAATATCTCTTAATATTTCTCTCTTTTGGCAGAGACAAAGTGTGTCTGTGAAAGAGAGTGATAGACTGAGAAAGAGTTACTTCAGCATTAAACATCATGAAAGATTCAAAGCCTATGACGCACACTGATTATCCATTTTAGGTCCAATAGCAAGCTCCCTATCAGATAAAATTGGACACCGAGCTGTTGGAGTCATTGGTTCTGTTCTCGCTGCGACGGGGATTGGCGTGAGTTCGTTAGCGTCTAATGTGTACTTGCTGTATTTTACATTTGGAGTTATCTCTGGTATCGGTTTCGCACTGATGTATTTTCCAAGCATTGTCTCAGTTCAGGATCATTTTGAGAAGAGGAAAAGTGTAGCTATGGGAATTGCAGTGTGCGGATCAGGTGTTGGGACATTTTCAATGGCACCCCTTATAGAATATCTTATTGAAAGCATAACCTGGAGGTACGCTCTTCTCGTACTGGCTGGCTGTCTTCTTTTAGGGATTGGCTTGAACATGCTGTTTGTGCCACCTAAATTAATAAACAAGGAGGAAAATGAGACAGAACAGACCTTGTCAAGCAACGATAAAACGACCATGTTCTTCAAAAGCATGTTCCACATCTCTTTGCTACGAAGAGTTGATGTTGTCCTGTGGCTAGTGTGTAATTTGATAATCCAAATAGGGCTCGTAGTTCCATACACTTACATACCAGATAAAGCTGTAGATGTGGGGATAGAAGTGAAGAACGCAGCGTTCCTGATGTCCATTGTAGGTATTGCTAACACAGTGGGCCGAGTCGTAATGGGTCTGTTTGCTGACTTCCGGTGCGCTAACAGGCGATATATGCTTGGGATAAGTGTTATGATTACAGGGGTCATGGTTGTCATATTGCCCTTTATGAAGGAGTACGGTGTGATTGCAACGGTGTGCACCTTTTACGGGTTATCCCTTGGTAAGTGGAATTCTGATCATCGTGTTCAACTCTTTCTTGCATAGCTTTTGCTATGGCATAAAATACTGAGTGTCCATATAAAGAAAACGCTGTATCTTCCACACGAATCACTACACACAGTCTTCCCGATAGGTTCTGACCATATGCATATAAAATGCTATTGCTTATAACCTCCCTCCTCATCAGTTAAGCTCCCTGATGACCAATGCACGATGCAGTATTTAATTATTTCACCTCCTGTCTTGCTGCAATAATGGAACACTTTACAGCAATAAAGAAATAGTTTACATTACACGCAAGTTAAAGTATTTCTGCTCGTTCTACAGGTAGCTTTTTCTCCCTGTCACCAGTTGTTCTGAGAGATTTAGTAGGCAT
>NW_019773659.1:612899-675483 GCF_001039355.2 Lingula anatina | reverse complement strand
ATCTAACTATACCTAGTTTTATGATTCTTAAGAGGTACTGAATAATGATTTTAAATAAAAATAATTATTTAATTAACATTACCGGTCATGCTCAATACATCAATAAAAAAGGATATTACTTAATAACACATCCTTATGCGGGTAGTAGGCTACCGGCACTTATATATATTTACTGACAACTCTTCTGAAATTACGGACATAAGAAAATGCACTTTGATAAATCATACTTCCTAGGGGCACTTTCTTGCTATGGAGCTCTCTTTCCAAAACTTCATAAGTTTTGTCAAGATCAATTAACCTTTTTACGTGTGTTCTTTTTGAGGCAACTCGTCTATCTTTAGGGGCCTAATTACTGTGCCTGGGTCAAGTTGTAACTGTCCCTTTAACATGGAAGGTGTGTTGACATGGGCAACCCTTCACTTCAAACGAAGCCCTGAATCCTCAAGAAAATTATGCCCACCTTGCCGACTTTGACAATCAGGTACACAACAATACTGAGGCATGTTTATTAAGGCCAGTACCACAGTCCAACATATACAATATCCAACATGGCGACTGTGGAAGGACTGAATTCACACTAGCGACACCTGGCGCCAAGCGGGCTGGTATTCCTCATTCTAAAGAAATCTGATATATAATAAAATAAAACTTTAAATATGATATATCCATTTCAATATTAAAGGAACTCATCGATCAAGGGAACGTGTTTGCAAAATGCTGAGCTACACTTGTATATATATACATAAAAGCACTGGCGTGAATCAAAATCGGGCAAATCGAGTCTTATGTTTACCGTTTAACACAAGAACCTGGTCCTAATTTTTATTGAGTACCAATCGAAATTCTCGATTTTCCCCTCAAGGGTATTAGAAAATGTTGGTGCCAGTCAACCCGGTTGAATATTCAATGAAACCGTAAAGTGTCATAGTGTAAAGGTATAGCTCTGAACTCAATTCCACGTCAGTCCAACAGTCTCTGGGAATGAAGTTCCAATCTAGTTAAATATATCTCTCTATATAGTTCTTTAAAGCTTTTAAGTGACCTCGGAAGTAATTGGTTGTGAAACATGACTTCAAACCCAATGTACATGTAAATAATCGTATATTACAATAAAAACTAATGATAAATAAAAAAGAAATCATGCAACATTTATTGTATTTTTGACTAGTTTAACAAAATGATCTCCTTCTACACGACTAGGAAATAATAAAAGAAAAAAAATATGCAGATATATTTAAAAGATTTCCCGGGTTATATAATTATACTGGTAGCTAAGTATAAGATACACATATCGCTCTATGTTAACCTTAATTTGAAAAATATGGAACGCTTCACAAATGTGCGTGTCATCCTTGCGCCATGCTAATCTTCTCTGTATCGTTCCAACTTTAGTATACGTTCCACCGTAGTTAGACCTTGCGTAGGTCTGGTACGAACTGTTCAATATTTGGATTGCATTTTGTGCTAAGTCAGTTGAAAAGGTAATGTCCTATTTCCAGCCCAAGCTTGACTGAATTTGTAAAATAACTTGTTTCTCAAGCTCCGCCGACCTCAAAATGGCCAAAGTAAATAAAAATTGAAACCAAAACTATTTGTATTTTTTCCCCGACGTCCGACTGATCGTACTGTTCGATCAGAACAGGGAATTATATCGGAAACACGAAACCTCACAAGTTTCACGGGACTCCCGCGTCACATGACTGCCAACAAGTTCAAAACGAAGGGCATTTAAGCCAAAGTAAACGATTGATTCATTTCCCCCAGCTAACGGTTTTTAAGCCAATCGATGCTTGGCTGATATTTTACACTGCATGTGTAAAATTTAAAATGCAACATGGCGGGAGACGCATACTCGAGTAGCTGTCTCTACTTAAGCAGGAAATTGACCACTGTTGTGTGACTCAGTGTTATAGTGAAGGAAGGATCAAAGATATTATGCAAAAATGTCTGTCCGGCCAGTGTTACAGACGTTTTAGACAATTTTATTGACTGCTATTTGTCAGAAATGAAAATATCAACTGCAACACTTGTCACGTGTGGAAGGTTTCAACAGGGAGCAAAAATAGGTTCTGAACTGAATGTAAGAATGCCGGTCACTACGGTGGTAGATATTGACATTAAGTGCATTCAGATAACAGTTGGCAGTGAACACCTAAAGAGGCAGGCTCAACTTAAGTCTCCGAGAGCGTCCAAATACAGAGCGCATTGGATTTTTAATGCAGCACTCGCGTAGGCCTACTTCTGAAAGTCTCCAGAAATGATGTGAGTATTTTTTTTCGTTTTATCAGTCTAAAGTGTAATAGTTTTTTAAGGTGAATATATTTTAGGCATTGTTATGTTGGTAAATAAATGTCCGTTTTTGCACTTTCACAAAAACGTATGTTAAATGCTAATTGCTCGCTCACAACAGCAGATGTTTCTATACTGAAGCAACGTGTCTTTGCCATTTTTTAATTAAATTAAGGCAGGTAATAGCTGTTAATTATCATTTGCTTTGGAAAATGAGCCTGTCAACATGAATTCATAGTTCAGTTAAGTTTTCCACCAAGTTTTTAATGCGTATATAGATATTAAGGTTAACTAGGCCCGTAGCCAGCAATTTCAAAAGAGGGTTCTTTTTCTGAAAAAGTGGACCATTTACCATAAAACCTTCATGCACCTAGATCAATTTTGACCCAGAGCAGACCTTTTTCCTGATAACAGGGCGGTTTATTCAATTATATTAAATAAGTTATGTTGTTGCTGCCATTTAGATTTAATAAAAATTAAGACCACAGTTCCATAACAGGCCATATTACCCTTGCTGGTTTTTGTATTTTTAACAATCTGGCTAAGCAATTGTTTGCTGTCTTTTGAATTGTACAATTCCTATGCAGCTAACAGAAGGCACATATCCAACTCAGTTAACTTATCTGAAATAATTTTGTTCAGTTTTCAGTGAATCCCCAAGTAATGCAAGACAGACAATGTAAAATTCCGTCTCGCAAGTAGTGGAAGACCTTTATGTTGTTTTTCGGGCTGGACAAGCCAAAAATCTTGGAAAACGCATAGCAGAGACACTGACAGAGGAGCTATGGTATAGAAGCCCATATGCAGGGAGAGACTGGCTAGCTTAGTGCAGCTGCTATAGTGACCATTTAAGGAAGGCCTTTTTACAAGATGGTTCTCAAATTTATTGAAAGATTCAAAGGTCTGAAATATAGCCTGTTTGGATTCTTTTTATGGAAGTAAAGCTGTTTTTGTGAAATGGTCATTTTTCACATACATGTATCGGTGTTTTCAGTGTGGGACTTGGAACTCACATGGGCACAAAGCCATATTGTTTCTGGATGGCCATATTACATGAAGTAGATGATTTAAATTTGGTGATGATTTTCCACTTAATCATTAAAGCATACATAAAATTGCATCATGATCGACAAAAAACTGTTTTGTGCACTGCCATCATGAATGCATAGAAAGGCAAACTGTGTTTTTTGTTTTGTAATTTTCAACAATGATTCAGACAAATAAAACACTGAAAAGGAATTGCTGTTTGTATCCAAAAATTCTGTGTTAAAACCAGTATTTACCATTGTCTAATGAAGTTTTGAAAATGAGTGACCAAAAAGTCATTATTTTGAAAAATATTTTTTATCCCCCCCCTCTGACCTCTGACAAAAATAAAACTTGTTTGAGAAACAAGTAATTAAAAAAACCGCCTAACATAACGACACGTAGGTGCTTGGCTAAATAATGTTGCCTAATGTTTCTAAAATGTGCTTTAAGAAGTAGCGTCATTGTCGTTATCAATGCATTAAAATATAGTGGGATTAAAGGCAAAGAAAACTTCCTTTTAAATATATGCGCCTGTTCTCTGTTTTTTAAGTAGAATTCCATTCATGTTTTGACATTTTTATGTTTTTGATGTTTTTTTCTATATTCTGTAAACAACTTTGCTTCATTTTTGGAAGCTGCTAAGATGGTCGACTCATCGCCGAATACCCCTGCACTAAAAACTGCAGAACAAGACTGGTATACCAATGACGGATTTGAGAACGATACAGTAGGCGGCCACTCCCATGATGACAACTCTGATGGTGATGAAAATGAAATTAGTTCTAAACATATTGAGGAATTAAGCGAGAGAGGCGCAGGAGAAGAAAATGGCTATTCAGGTAATTTATTTGACTAGTTTATAGGTTTTTCTGTTACATTACTTTGGTGCAGTTTGAGAAGCGTTTCACTCAATGAATCACGCACTTGCTTCTGAAGTATTCGCCCTCAGTTCTTGTCGTCACAACGCTATTGGTCCTATACTGAATGTCTGACTGAATGTCTGGGTAGACGTTTTCTGCTTTAAGTATTTAAGTTTGACTTGTTCTTGCAAAAAAAGTGTTCTTAGTGCTCACGCGGTTGTATTTCTCTCAACTTTAGGGTGTTTTAAATAGGACTTCAGTCGTTAAACTTTCCTCCTTTGAAATCAAATCACTTGGTCACTTGGCGAAAAATACTTTGTGCTTTTGTACAGGTAAACAAAGCAAGCTGACATTAGAGTCGCCTTCGTGGAGCTTTCCAGACTCAAAGCGAGCGTCGATTGAAAGGAGTCCCAGAGTTCAAACCGACCGCTGCATCGATTGGCTGGTAGTCTTGGCGTCCTTCTTTATTCACTTTATTGTGGGCGGGATTTTGAATTCTTTCGGTGTGTTTTACATCACCCTGCTAAATGAGTTTGAAGAAAGCAAGTCAGCGACGTCTTGGGTTGGCTCCATTCAAGTAGCTGTGACCTGGGGTATGGGTACGGTATATTTTACGCATGCGCTGAAACCATTCAAATTTACAGATTTGATCTCAAAATCACTAAAGTTGTACATTGTCGATGATTCATGTTGATATAAAATGAATACTTTGAATAAGTGCGCTCTCTAATTATAGAGTTAGTTCAAACCATAATATATGACATTTTATTAAACAAATCAAAGGGGATAAGATATTTCGAATAAACATTTAAGGTCCAATAGCAAGCGCCCTATCTGACAAAATTGGACACCGGGCTGTTGGAGTCATTGGATCTGTTCTCGCTGCGACGGGGTTTGGCGTGAGTTCATTAGCATCGAATTTGCCGTTCCTTATTCTAACATACGGGGTCATGTCTGGTCTCGGATTGGCACTGATGTGGTTTCCAGGCATTGTCTCCGTTCAGGATCATTTTAACAAGAGGAAAAGTTTAGCCATGGGAGTTGCAGTGTGCGGATCAGGCGTTGGGATATTTGCTATGGCACCCTGTATAGAAATTCTGATTAAAACCATTTCTTGGAGATACGCTCTTCTTGTTCTGGCAGGGGCGTCTCTTTCAGGAGTTGGCTTCAGCATTTTGCTTTTTCCGCCGGAATTAAAATTCAACGAGGGGATTGAGAAAGAGCCAACCTTATCCTTCACTGACAAAACGAGAAAGTGTTCCAAAAACATGTTCCATATCTCCCTACTACGAAGAGCTGATGTTGTCGTGTGGCTATTGTGTCATTTAATCATCCAGATAGGGTTCGTAGTGTTACGCACGTATATACCAGATATAGCTGTAGGTATGGGGATAGAAGTAAATAACGCGGCGTTCTTGGTCTCCATCGTAGGCATTACTAGCACGGTGAGTCGAGTCGTGATGGGTGTAATTGCAGACTTTCGGTGCGCTAACAGGCGATATATGCTTGGGACCAGTGTTATGATTGCAGGGGTTATGGTTGCCATACTGCCGTTTATGAAGGAGTACGGCGTGATTGCAACAGTGTGCACGTTTTACGGGTTATCATTTGGTGAGTGGATTTAAGATGATATTTTTTATTCATTCTTACTTATATTGTGTAAAAGCATGGTTATAGACAACTAACAAAAGTATAGAAGTTGTATTTTTCACACAAATCACTACTACATGCAAGTACATGTATACATGGACACACGAGGTATTTCTTATTGCATTTGAATTTCTATATAACTATAGGGCGACGTTGCGTTTGTATATTGGTGTACATTAAAAAATGTAACAGCAAAAATAAAACCAGGAAATCCATCTATAATATTCTGCTTTCATTTGCATAACTCATTGGTGTCTAACATACCGGATACACAGTCTTTCTCTCTCTCTACATCTCAGTCATATTTTATTTTATCATATCTTCCCAGCATAATATCATCTTCTTCGCTTGATGGTATGTTTGACAAAGAAAAGACAATCTGCAATTTGTAAACACTCCGATCAACGCTAGTAGTAAGCGGACAAACGCACAATAAAAGTACATTTTTTTCTTGATAAAATGTATCAACATAAACCTCCTACACACCACACAAGTAAAAAAATCTGTTCTTCTTACAGGCACCATTATCTCCCTGACTGCTGTTGTTCTGAGAGATCTAGTCGGCATCGAGAAACTTGGACCTGCATTTGGACTTACCATGCTAGCCAAAGGTTTGGGTTCCCTCTTGTTATCTGCTGGAGGTATGTAGCGAAATAGGATAGAGAGAATTGACTTATCCTTTTTTGCTTTGCAAGGCATATGTTCATAGTAGAAATGGTTAAGTATATATATATATATTGTTTGACAAAATAATAAATATATATATATATATTGTTTGACAAAATAATAAATTAATTATAATGATAACAAAAAAAAAAAAAAGAAAGAAAAAGAAAAAAAAAACACACACACACACACACACTCGGAGAGCACAAACCTCCAAGGACTTCACCTGTAAGAAATTACAGACAATTGACAATGCATGTGCTTAGAAACACTTTCGAGAAAGATATATATCTAAATATATATTTAAATTACAAAACAGACTAAAGACGTACTCCTTGGTCAATTTGTGGCCTATCGTGAAAACGTTATCAAAATCCGTTCGTGACTTATTTTGCACGAGGCTGAATACAGTCAAACAAGCAAACAAACAAACACACTACAGTAACAGCACCAAAAACATACACTGTGTAACTTCCTTGTCGGGGGTAATAATAATAACAATAAAGAAGATAAATACAGTCATTATGTATGTTGAAAATCTATCCAATTTTATTTTCTACATCATACCTGATTTTGTCACGCCAGGCATTTAAATACATTTGTTTTAGAAGAAATGTATCTAAAATAATTAATGACATTTTTATTTCAGGTAGTTTGTATGATTTATTCGGCTCCTATGATGTCACCTTTTATATCACCGGATCTCTTTTATTCGTTGCCGGTGGAATTCTTTTATTGTTGCCATGGATACGTGAGCTCCAGGGGCGATGTTGTTACCATGGCAGCGCAAATATCACCACAGAAACTGGGCTTTGAAGATATGGCAAATGCAAGTGCACGAGGATTGCTTTGTTGAAACTCCAGAACACATATTTGAAATTGTTGACTTCATAATATTTTTGCCTAGAGCGAAGTTGTTATTTTTAGGCCTCCAATAACCTTTGTTATTTTTTTAAACTCGTATCTGTAAATGGAATGATATTTGACATTGAGTTTTACCTTAAATGATATAGAAATGTCCTGGTTCTGCCGCTTTTTGTTGAAAGGCACTTCGGCTTTTAAGTAAAATGTTGAACTGCATGAAATGCTTAGTTTAGGTATTATTTCAGAAAGGTTATCTGTTTAAATACAATTCCTCTTCACTGAAAAATTTATTTTTTATATTTGTTTTTGTTGCACCGGCCATAACTTTTAGTTGATTGATGTTTATGTAATGTTTTAGCCATTATTAAAATCTTCAATTGAGTTAAATCCACAATTAGGTAAACGTTAAGGTGGCAGAGCACAGTTCTATGTTTTACAGGAAATACGACAAAGCTCGATTCTCTTAGAAAGTAATTTATAAAACCTTCATTACCTGGCATTGTGTAAAAATACACTTGAGGTCGAGGACAAAATGTGTCAGTAAAACGTGCATCTCGTAATGACCCTCGATTGCATTCTAATTTTTGTTATTATTAAAAACTTGCAAATATTATCCAAAAAGGTCGTTATTTAAAAAAAAATTGGTTGAAGAAACATATGCAGCTGACACCTTCTTTACTAAATACATACATTTTCTCCATATTTGCCAGGCGTGCGTTTTCCCATAATTTACATAAAAAGTTCGATTTATCACTTTTTGTCGCTTAAGATTTAGAAAACTTCTTGTCATCAGGGACTTAGAAAAGAAGAATTCGCGAAGATACCTTTAACATCAGTTTTCACTTTTTCACAACGCACTTTGATGGACAGTATGGTCCTCTTGTCTGAGAAAACGAACCGTGGAATCTTTGGATTTTTGCATTAAGTATGTTGAAAACTTAATGTCATATTTCTAGCCCTAGTTTAAACTAAGCTTATCCTAATTAGGAGAAATTTGGGACATTTATACTTAATATGTATAATTTCTTAACAAATGGTGAATACTTACACTTTGGGGTTTCCTTTCATGTGAGATTGAGGTCAATCGGTGCATATGAAGAGGAGTAGCAGCCACGAAATGCTGACATCAAAATCTCTCTATATGCCAAAATTTGTAGCCCTTTTTCCGCGTATCATTGTAAGGGACGCGGAGGCGCCCCTTAGCATGTGCCACGCCCCATAAGATGTCGCGCGCCTCTTGTGACACCTCTCTAGTGAGACTTGATTATATGTTAAGTTTATAGATATAATATTTCAATAAGACACGTAAGGTAGAGCTGAATATAAATTGGACTGGTGGTGGGTGGAGTGAGCACTTATAACTTAGGACCTAAGAACTAATTTAGGCAGTGGGAATAAAGCTGTTTGGAAATCTACGACTCTTGTTGTTTACTTCTTCTCGATCTGTGAATATAAAATCGAACCTTACATCATTTCTGTGCCTAATCCGGCTTGTGGTATAGACCCAGGTGACAGTATTGTCAAGGATGGCACGAAAAAACATTAAGGGACTGCCTTGCGTCTCAATGGAACGTGTTTGCGAAAGAAATAAATTAATAATAATGATAATAATAATAATAATAATAATAATAATAATAAAGATTAAAGTAAAATAAAAATTAAAAAAAAACTTTTTGAAGATATTTTATAAGGTTTTTGGGTTATAAACTTTTATTGGTAGGTAAATATTTGATACACTTATCATTTCTGTTAACCTTTAGATAAAAATATGGAACGCTTCACGAATGTGCGTGTCATCCTTGCGCCAGGGGCCATGCTAATCTTCTCTGTATCGTTCCAATTTTAGTATATGTCCCACCGTAGTGAGGACACCTCCTCGTACTGTTCTCTGTCTATATGTAGTGAAGAAATACAAGATGGCGGCTCAGGTGAGTTGTTCGGTCAAAAATCACATATTCGCTAATTGATCAGCTGATGATCATTTAGCTGAACGGCGTGAATCTTACAAAAACATCGGTTAACCATGGTAGACCATATTATGAACCAAATATTTTCTCATTATTTAAACATAATATTCCAAACTGAAGTGTTTCATTTTTCAAATTAGTTATTCCTAGCGTGCCTGCTACGATGCAGTTTCTATAAATAACACACCAGACAGCTATTCCGAGTAACAATAACAAACCATGTTTTCCTGTCAAGAAAGGACAGTGCCATTCAAAGTTTTTGCCCTTCTTACTGGGGGCTACTGCTACTTGTGCAGGTATATGAATATGCAGTAATAAAGAACATAGGATTGAACGGGCACAACACAAGGCATCGAGTGTCAATGCAAAACATGGTTAGGGCCTACAAAGTGCAAAGTCCCTCGCATACACGTTTTTTTTTTTTCTTTTTTGATAAAGCTTTATATATAGGCTACAACACGGCCATGGATCCATGTAGACACATATTTAAAGGGTATTCTGGGATTTATCCTTGAAATATTTGCAATCTTTAATTCATCACTGTTCATTTATCTTTATTTTGCAGTGCATTATAGGATAAAATAGATGATAATATTTGACAAGTAGAAATTGTGCACATATTGCTCAACATGAGTTCGTCACTGTGGCGCCACAGATGTTAACTTTTAATTTTTATTTATTTCACCGAATTTTTAATTTAATTTTCAAAATCCATTTTCATTTTTATTTACATATAGGCCTTTTTATTTATTCATTTGTTGTGTCTGTGTGTCCATTATCAACACCTACCTTTACCTGTATAATCTTTACCTGTTTGCATATTCATTCAGTTAACAACGTTTTCAAGAATATTGCCTTTTTTTCTTTCATTTTGCCAATCTTCACTTACAAAATAAATTTAGTTTGCTCATTTCAAAATACATTTGTATGTTATATGTTATATGTCTTATCCTGGAGCAGTCATAACAAATTGCTATCGAGACTATTTCGTCATACATGTAACACAGCTTGCGATCCTTCAATGACAAAAGCCGTTACACAGGCTGCAACCAGTAAAGGAACAAGGTACATGTAAGCAGCGATTATCTAAATTTAACACAGTGTCTTTAGATAGAAATGTGCGGTTTAAATTTGGTCCAGTTGAAAATATGTCGTGTTCGGGTAAAAACATTTGTTTGCACGTACACGTGTTAAGATGTAAATGTTCACGTATAATTTGTACTATACATGTATAAAAGATGTAGAATTACCATTTTACCTATTATTATATAGACGTACCTGTTACCAATGTGTCGCAAGACTTAATTACATTTGCTGGGGGAAAAGTTTGCTGAGAAAAACCGAATGTTTACGCTTAAAACATACGGGCTGATTTTAACAGCCTCGTTTGTATGAATGAAAAACTCAAGTCTAATCAAGCCATTGATGCTTTGTTTGCAAGCTGCACAACCCAAAAACATACTGGTAGTTTGGAAATCGCTTTCCCGCATGAAGGTTTAGAAAAATAACATTTAATGACATTATTACAAAGCCCTAAAATGATCTACCCCAAACGCCTCTCAGGTTCGCGGAATCAGAAACCGCATACAAAACGTACACAGACATCACCAAAATCCGGAGTTTATTAATTGGCAAATTTCCGATAATTTAAAACGTAATATATATGGGAGTTACTAGCTGAATATTCGACTTCTATTGATGATAATTATATTTTTCTGATATTAATAATATTATTGGAATAAAGCATGATCCTCACAGCTTCTTTTCATGTGCATATTGCTTGTCGCTTGACAATTCTGGACTCCAAGAAAGTTTATTCTCTGAAAAACGAGCAAAGGACCATTACAAAATGTCATGAAACTATAATTGGATTGAATATTCATCTTCATAAAAAGAATTGGGCGAGATTAACAAGATTAACAATTTAGTTGAAATTTACCTGGTTTCTAAATACTTTTCTTACATGCCATATTTAATCCAAGTTTCTTCAATTATTTTGATAAATTATATATAAAATTGATAGGTCCAATTAAATACCCACCCCCAAACTTACTTTTTAACCCTGCAAGCGTAATTCCAAATTGAAAGTTAGATATACATTGTCTGAAGCAACTGAATTTTAACGTGTAGCTACACACACTGGGGAATAGAAGTGTCACCCCTACAGAACCAATACTTTGGGGGAGACAAATAACTGTGGACTGATATGCTCCTGGTATCATTTTATTAACATCAAATTTCACAAAAAGATTAACAATACAACTCCATGGTACAGCGATTTTATACTCATTAGTCACATTATAAGTAGACCAGGCATTATAACTTTGATTACTCTGATTCAGGGGGTAACATTTCTTACCCGTTTGTATCAGTGACATCGAAAGAGACAGCCCTAGCGACATATCCATCTTTTATTTCGTCTGTTATGGATCTCTTGTTGCGACAACGGCATCTAGTATAAGCGGCACTAGTTTTACTGAAATTATAATAAGGGATTAGTCTTTTCTTTCCATTATGTGGATAGGCTGATACATTGAAAAGTAGTGGCGGATTCTGGGTCTTCAGGAAGACGGTCAGATTTTCAAATTTAAATTGATGGGTATCTAAATTTTTTTTGTCGGAAGAGGGTCAAAATTACAGGATGGACCAACAAAGATCATTTGGAAGACTGTCAGAGAATATCTCTAGATCTGCTTCTGTAACTGATACCATAATATTTTGGTGATGCTATATCTACTTGGTCATCTTATATTGTAGTTCTCTTATCAAAGCATGTTGATTAACATTTTTATTTCGCGGTCAATCAGTAAATAGCGTAAAATGTCTCAATAGGGTTTGTTCTTTATTATCGCGGTCTCAACTGGCCAAATATCAATCATCTTATATATTGTGCCTATCAAGTTATTTCTTTAATGCATTCTTATAGGTCACGAGACGGAGGAGATATAATAAAGACAATTGAACTTACAACCACTTGACATCGGAAAGTATGCCATCACAGTCTCGTTTACACCCACCCTTGCAAGCACAGCCGAATATATTGCAGCTTCCTTTCCCACAGTAGAGACTTTGCCTCTGAAACAAGATCCATCCCCCGCGTAAATATGTAGAGTGTTGATAAAACACATGAACTCAAAAAAGCAGTAGATTGCTTTACATTTCAGGAGAGTTACAGACGTCAAGCAGGTCCATCCAGTACACGCAGGTTGAAATATTCACATAAGTCTATGGTGTCTGTCTTGTGAAAAAGACAAACTATTGTTACATTGCTTGTCCTCGGTTTTGATTTTAATGTTTTAAAGAAAAAAACAAAGTTTTCAAAATTGCAGCACCTAGAGAATGGAATAATTTACCCATCAACAGAAAAGAGAAAATTGTAGATCCTTAATCTTATGACCATTAGTAATTTTCCCCTTTTAATCGTAAATTTTATAAATTCTGTAAAGTCTATAGAACATACGTTAGATTTTAGACTATAAATAAACATTATTATTATTATTATTAATTTTATTATTATTATATATTCACAGAAGTGAAAATTATCCCTTCATTGGTCACCGCCTAGATTGCCATTATGGTGAAACAAGGTAGCTAGTAAATATTTCTTTCGATTTCATATTAGCAGGTAAAATGTGAACTGTGCGGGGTTTAAAAGAAATAATGTGCCAATGTGCACATTTAGATTACTTTGAATGGTATGAATACATCTTACCTGTGTACAATCTCGACAAAATACTTTTGAGAGTCCTTCCCGGCAGCACACTGCATGCGATTCTTTGATGGTAAGATTCGTTAGACTGATTGCAATCAATATTGCAACAATGCAACCAGCCATTATCTGAAACAGCAAAACGACGACGGGGTCTTGTTCTTTCGTCAAGCAACAGTGAAACTTAACAATTGTGTCATATACATCTCATGGTTGTCAAAAATGCTGTCGACTATTGTCATCAAAAATCAAATCATGGTGACGAAGCATGCTAACAAAACAAAATACCTCTATCTTTACCTGTACTCTGAGCTACAACATGAGTGTAATTTAAATGAAGCACTGGCAAAATGAAATAAAATAATGCTTCTCACCGTTATCAGCGCTTCAAATTGAGCAATTGGCGGTAACTACTGGCTCCAGTTCTTGTGTCACGCAATGATGATGTTTATAGCACGGCAGATCAAGCCTTTATAATTACAATCTGCAAACGCCATTAGTATATGTAAAGGATGGAAAAAAGGTATGAAAGCAAAACACTCATTCTTTACATTCATACCAGTAGCATTTGTAAAAAATATATTAAACACAAATAGTCGTTGATTTAAAAAAAAATCGTGTTTCGTGCTGGAGGTACAGTACGTGTTAGTCACGCATATCACTGTTGCGTTTGGTGTGTATAATGCCTTTTGAAGTCATCCAACAGCCGCTTCATTGTGGTTTATGAGCCAACTTTAAACCTGACAAGATAACAAATCCATCTGATCGGCAAATTGTTGTCCGAACTTGTTGGGAAACACCATACGTTTCAGTTGTGAAACTAAGGCAAATAGGGTTATTCATACAATATGGCGTGGAGAGCACTAAAATATCAAGACGCGCTCCGCAAGTGAGCCATTAGCAAGTCACTCACGTTTGCTTGCATATATGACTAAAATTCTAGATGCCCGACCACAGGAATCACTTGCACCGGGGAAGTAACGCAAAAACATGTAGGGATTGATATTTAACGTCATTTACAAATACCAATAAAATAACCCCATGAAATAAATGAGATATATTGAAAAATATGAAAGCCCACCAAGACGAGTTTCATACCTGTTATTACCTGGCTTGGGAATTGCAGCGGTGCATAATTAACAGGTTTGTTGTAAACGAGCTTTTGGTCAACTACAATGCATTTAAAATGCATCAGCAATCAGTAAGTTTGCCAACTGATGACAGTTAATCTGAAAGACTACCAGCTCTTGATATGATCTAAACCACCTGAGGTGACCATGATCTAGAGCATCGCAACTATTGTCACCGAAGTTAGTAAGTAAGTCACGGAAGACCGTCACAGACAAAGAAAGATTGTCAACGAGAGCTGCAATTTTGGTGAATCCCACGGCAACACACCGAGGCATAACGAAAATTCCTCAACTCCGTTCAACACAACTTTCCTTAACTTCTCCGTCTGTATGCACCATGCAGCTCAGTTGAGTCGCATAGACCTTTATCGTGATTGTCGTCACAGTACCACGTGACCCAGATCTGTTGCTTCATTTTTGCATATTGAGGTGAGGTTTACTAAAACGCTTTTTTTTCTACTAATAGATTGTTTTTATAATTTTTAAATGGCGGGGATCGATTAAAACATACCTCTAGTGTATAGATTGAGTGCTGTATCTTCAAAATTCGAGAAATGGATTTTTACATGAACATTGTCCTTTAAATGTATTTTGAATAAATTACAGGGCAAAGTTTGTGTTTGGCAAAAAAGTAGTGTTAGTAGTATGTAGGTGGAAACGTCATCAAAGCCTCTTTATGACTGGGCCACCATCATGTTCAGGGCAAAACCACCAAATAATTTCCCATTGACGGCCATAATAAAACATGCCCGCAAAACTGCATGAACAAAATAACTTGGTGCTACAGCTGTTGCCATGGTAACGTCTGTGATTAAAATTGGCATTTCTGAGACCAAGAAAATTTAATATTTTTCAAATGCATTAAAGAAATGGAATTCAAAATCATTCCAGACGTGTAGACTATGAACCGTACTATACTAAATGATAATCAAAATTTCCAAGATGGCGGCCAATATGTGTTGCTTTTTTAGAATTTTTTATAATTTTTAAAGTTTGAATTTTTATTTACTTATGAAGGAATTGGAATATCAGAGATAATTTGAAGTACCGGTGTAGCATGGAGCCTCTTCTTTCTGACTTAAGTGTTCGTTTAAGGTGCTATTTTTTTTTATTGAGATGTAAAATCTGAAATCCAAGAAGGCTGTCACAAAACGTCTTTTACATATTGCTGTCCAGACTGGAAATATGGCAGATTTATCATCCCAAATTAAATTCTTCATTACTTTTGATGTATTGAATATGAAAACAGAACCATTTGCAATTACTTGAGTTAATTCAGAGTACAGTATGGCTTTAAAAATTCAAAATGGCCGCCAATGAAAATGAAATTACATCTTTTTAACCAACGGACTAAAAAGTGAGAGCAATATTCCTCATTTCATCTAAATTTTGAATGAGAACTGATGTGTATAATAGTGCTCATTACCACTACATGTGTGACGATGTAAAATGACTAAAAAGGGAACATCAAATGGTCAACAAGAACCGAAGACTTGATAAAAGACGCATAAAACCCCATAATACATGCAAGTCACTCACATTTGACCTAAGAAATCACCTAAAGATTCATGTACATGCTGTTATAGTGAGGAATAACGACAGCAGTTTGGAGCTTTTCGAACGTTTATTCACCGACTCTCTCTTCATACAACTTCACAAATATTTATACTCAATTTCTCCGTACTGATCACGCACTTACTTGTTTTCTTTTCCATTGTCTTTGCGTGATTACAAAATATTTTCCTTTCTCATGTTGCAAGTCACAATGCAACATTTCCTTATTAGGTAATCCCTAAGAGACTTGTTTTCAATTAAAGATATCTAAAATATTATTTGGATTACTCATACTTGGATCTTATCCAAAACTCAGTTATCATGTGATAAATAGATGATCAAAATTAAAATATGTTATGAAATTAACCAATCACATTAACTGTTATTGACTTTGACCTTTTCCATCTTTTTCTGACACTAAAAACATGTTCTACACTTGTTGACTCTTGGAGAAACTTAACTTACACTCAATAACTCTTTGTCTTTTTACTCTTTTGATTCCGCTTTAATTGCTATCTGTAATTAGTGAAAGTGTAAGTAATTTGCTTTACAACAATGCTAGTCACTCACATTACCTGTACCCTGGTGGTAAGATTTCAATACATTGGGTGTGGCCTCTGTGTAGGTACATCAGTCTGAGCATTACTCTATAAAACTGTGCGGACCGTTTCGTTTGGCGCAATCATCTGTCTGGCAATCTCTGACTTTTTCGCGCCATTCTGACACAGATTGACAAATTTGCAGTGCACTGCATAGCTAATTTTACACATTGCAAAACAGACCACTTGCATGCAAAATTTCAAATTATTCTATGCAGTAGTTGCCGACATATGGATACTTTTTTGACATAACCATGCTTTGCCAAAGCCAAGCTTTGACCTGCCCAAAGGAGCACTACCCAATTAAATCACTGCATATTACGTAATGCAGCAGCGCAACAAACCTGGCATTCAGTTAATTGGAAGCGATACACCTGACTACACACTTCTCCATTCACATATCTTATATGAGATCGGAGTTTTTTGAAAAAAGAATGCATTTTTACCTAGGCATACCTTCGAAACTGAAATATTCCATATTAAATGTCAAGTCTGTATTTACAGCCAATATGATACACCCTGGCTAAATTTGACAGAAAATTATATTCCAAAAGAATGTTATTTAGATTGATATTTATAAAGCTGACACCACCCCCTTTAGCGACTTTTATTTAGTATAATATATAGATTACATCCTAACACCTCATTTTCTGCTTGTTCTCCATTAAACTGGCGGTGGGGGGGGGGGGGGGGGTGACTGACCAGCTATTGCCATAGTAACACAGGGGTTAGAAATTGACATTTCTGAGAACAAGAAAAAATTAATACATATAAAATATATTAACTTTATAAATAATGTTAAATTTAAAATATGAAGATATTTATATTTGTGGTAATTTATGACGGCAAAAAAAAAAAAGATGTCTGTTTTAGTATTATGGATTTTGTTTCAGTCTGACAGAATTTTCACACTTGTCAGACCGCATGTGTGACATTTTTTTCCGTGAAGTCTGTACATTTGCTAGTGTAAGACATGGTAAACAAGGTAAATATCATTTAGGAGGGAGTCGAAATCACCTGCTTCATCTATTTAAAGCACAACATTAGAAGTTGTTAATTACAGAGGAAAATTTCAAGGACCAGAGTTATGACACACTTTATATCGAACAACTTAACAAGTAACATCTGGTGCCTAATCAGGCACCAAATCAGTTACCCGATGAGCAGTATGCGTGCCACTTTTACCTCTATACGCGACGTGTGAGAGTATAGTAATGCAGGAAATTTCGTATTTTATTTTTCACCAAAAAAAAAAAAAAAAAACTTTAAAGTTATCCCTCAAATCAGGAATATAAAAATGTAAAGCTGTGAGCAAGTGCGATGTTGTTCACAGCAGAGGAATAAAAAAAAAACCCTGTGGCGCGCGGTTCCTGTCATGCGCACTTCTTATTTTCTAATTCAACCTAATAACAAGACCCCCCGACCCCCCCCCCCCATCCCCAAATATGATTTTCCTCAGTGATGTTCAAAGAAGTAAAATGGGTTATTAAATTCCCGCCGATAATCATCCAATCTATAATCATCGGAATGTGTTCTTTTAAGGTCACGTGTCTGTAAGCATGTGGTTCTACGGCCTACTACGATTATCTCTTTACGCTGCTTCAGGAATGAAATGCAGTGTTTTGAGCTCTGTATCCGCAAAGCTCTTTCTGACCTTGGCAATGTCATCTAGCCCTTAAATGTAATGCTAAGGAGCTATAGTCTCGCAGAAGTCGACATCCAAAGAGAAATCAGGAAATAAGAACAATGTGCCGTTAAAATGTACAAAAACCTGAATACAATTTCGTGTGCTTATCGTACACACGCTTATAGCTGGCTCGGTAACTGTGCTTATAGTTACCGAGCCAGGCCGTCAAAAGGTAAAATTTGTTTTGTAGGATTCATGTTTACAGATCAAGTATTACAGATTAAATTTAAAGTTTGGCACAACTGTTGAAATGGGTTTAATTAAAAGGATTTTTATATTCTGGGAATACAGGTTGTTCATGTTGATGTCATTTTAAAATAATGTACCATTATTTTTTATAAAGAGGGGAAGGCGTGTGGAATCCTGCATAAATTCCACATTGTGTAGTCATAGTTAATCAACATGTTATTATCTAATTTGCGTCTGTCCTGTATACATTTTAATATTATTTTCTGTAAAGGCCCATAGGTAGGCCTATGCTTGAGACAGATGCATATCACCTGTTAATATTGCACAACAATTAGTATGTAAATAAGTAGCAGCCACATGTACACGTATGTAAATAAGAAGCAGCCACATGTACACATAGATTCCCTGTAGATAATCTGTATATAACTTGAAACTTGTCCATAATAAAGACACTTTTGATCTGAGACTGAAGATGTGAGGTTGTTCTGTTATGCTTCTCTGTGCCCGTAAAGTGAAAGACTGAGTCGAATCTGGAGTCATGTCGGAGCCCATAGATTAGTTAATTCGTTAATGGAAATTGATACACTGGAATTCAGTACAGTTATAAATTAAAGTTAAAGTCATTTTAGACGGTTCACAACAGTCCGTACAACCCACAGCGACCCGGAGGGTAAGTAAGGGGACATTCCGGCGGCACTGTACTGCAGTGAGCACATCCGGAGTGAATTCAGTAAAAAGACCCTGTTTTAAAATGCCCAATTAAGTGATTAATCAGTTCAAAAATGTACCCTCTCTTCAGTAGGGAGGTTAAGGAGTAAAATTAACTATCACACGTCTTATGGTAACAAACTGCAGTGCATATTAATTGGCATCAGTATTACAGGGGGTATTCCGGTCAGATAGCCACAAAGAAGGCGATGACGCACCTAAAATAATAAGTGATATTATCAAGGACCTTTCAAATGCCATGTGCATGTATATATACTCATGTATATGTGCGTAAGTGGTGCTGCCACTAGTAATTCTAATAATTTCAATTACATTTAATACATTAAAATGAATTCTAGTAATTTTAATAACATTAATGAATTAATTAATTTATTTTAACTGGAATCAAACAAGCATGACTCTTGTATCATTTAAATTGATATAAAAACAAGCAGTAAATATTCAAATTTGTTCCCATAATGCCACTGCTTATGGCAGAGTTAAAGATGACAGCAATATCAAATACATGTCCATCAGGCCCTAAAAGATAAATAATGTTCACTCACTACCGACAAGAAGGAGAATGATCACCACAACTGCGCACATCGGTTGCCTCTAAAATAAAGAATAAAGGAGCTTTCTGCAATGATGATTCCGCCTAAAATCATCACGAGGCTTATCTTTTTAGTCAAAACCATATTAAAAAATAATGTATCATGTCAATCAAGCTAGCAGGTACACAGAATGTTAACAATTTGTTATCTCTCATCTTTTTAAATTGTACTATCTTTATTCTTATTTATATCGTAATCAATATATCTATTGACTTCTTAGGTGAAAATGGAAATTCCATCTGTTTGTATAGAAGTACTATTTAGTGTAGTTACCAACTGAATAGAAATCATTATATAAAATGCAGCATTAAAATACCTAAATACGTGAAATACTATGTTCCTCTCTGTTTAAACACGTATCTTTCCCCATTACAAACTGGCGTGCATGATTCGAAGAAAAAAGACATAAAAATACAACACAATGCCACACTATATTTCAAAGGAAATCGTTTGTATGCAGGTTTGATTATTTTGTTTTTTCAATGAAATGCTGGTTTTGTGTACATACAGCTTAACAGAAATTGACAAGTCGATTAATTTTCGTGATAGACGCGTCCCTCTTTCTGTTGCTACCTCATCCTCTCTCTCTCTCTCTCTCTCTGGAACATACAAAACTATAAAGGCATATCATCATCTCATAACTAAATTTTATTTATATTCGGTATTCTGAAAACTTATTTTTCGAACTGTAGTTAAACTATGCACAACGTGTAGACTACAGATCTCTCAGCTGAAATTCATGAAAAATAACACTAAGTTTCCTCTGGATGAATTAAAATCTCATAAACGTTTCTTTGAAAATGGGGGCGATGAGATTTACGTCTTTCAACGCTGTTATAATCTTCATTGCGCTATTTAAGACGTACGTAAGTAAATACAAAACATGTCGAAGTAGGCTGGTGACAATATGGAATACAAACATAGTTCTCCCATGGTTCAACATAACAGGAACAATCTGCATTAACTGTACAGAGGGTTCTTCTTTCAGATACCTTTACTGATGGAGACGGCGCCCCTAAAATAAAAATGTAATAAACTACATATACTGTACATTAGATTCCATTGAGAATCTCGTTTACTTCAAACTTTTTATTTATAAAACATCGTGCATAATTTATCTATGTGCATAAATTTTCTATTAAGTTTTTAAATGACAATCGAGATAACATTAATTTTCTATTGGCTTACTGTCCGAAAGAAAAAAATATATACACGTCGAAAAAAAAAGTCCATGAAATATAGATTTTCGTGGTCCTCGTTAAGTGTCACGTGAAGACGTTCGATCCAAAAACAATCTTCTTCTCAACATTAAGCACGATGCACAACACGGTCGTTCGAAAGAATCGCCCTTTTTGCCGTAAAAAGGTCCGCTCTGAGTCTAATTTTGATAACTGTTCTTTGTCATTTCTCACGCTGGTCAGCGTGGGTGTTCGCTGTAGCACAATATGACACAAGTTAACTGAGGAAGTCTGCGTGTAAAATAATTGTTTATTACTAACAATACCAAGATATTACCCTTTCCCAGCAGCCGTAGTTAAGAAGACCGTACTGGGCCCCAGTACCTACATGTATAGGTTAATTATTTATAAGCAGCACCTGTGTATTTTGTGTGCTTTTAGACTAGATGGTGAATTACTTTTATTTGTTAATGTTGCTACACATTCACGGAAATAAACTACTACTACTACTACTACTACTACTATGTGGAAGGGTGGGGGCTTCAAATAATCCTGGATCCGCCCCTGCACAGGAAGTGTTTACGTTTGTACGATAACAGCTTATGGTCGCAACAATATGAAATACAAAATAGACTACACACTCCATTTAGAAGTCTAAAAATAAATAATGTTCACTCACTTTCGGCATAAAGACATATCATCGCCACAACTACACACAGCAATATCTTTATTCTCAACATTGTCCTGGTTTCAAATTCAAGTGGCAAGCTACTCTGACGTGAATGAAACATCAGCGGGATGATATATAATATTAAACCAACCTATGGCTGACTGGGTTGTCACGCGATCTACAATAAGGCTTTACCATACAATGACACATCATATGTTTTTCAAATTGAGATGTTTGTTTCTAGTGCTTTGTTTTTATGGAATGCTGGTATCACACGAATGTACGTGCGTGGATTTATTTTATTGATACACGTCGACACGGTTCACTCTCTAGCTCACTATCTCTCTCTCTCTCTCTCTCTGTAACACCCATACACATTAAACAAAGTCTGTCTCATTATTTCGACTGAAAAAATATATATATATCTTCATCGCGTACAAGTACAGGTACTTTAACAATGTCTACATTGTATATGTGAGAAAGATATTTTCACGGCAAATTGAAATCATCAGCTGTTTCTTCCTCGGCCCTGAGTGTATGGAGTACTTCTGGTAGATTAATGTGCTGAATTGTGAACGGGTATATCCCAGCATATAAAATATCTAGTTTGAATGGGATGTTTATTTTTGTGACTATATTTTTATTGTCATATTGTTTCCACGATCGCACTTGGTCGCCTCGAACAGATTTTATACAAAAAAAGGCCCATAACCCCGAGGTCTTGGGATAGAAACCTAGCTCTGCTATTCAATAATCAGCAATAATTGACCGCCATCTTGAATTTGCTGCCGCAGACAGCACACTCTTTAATCTACACATCTGGAATAATTCTGAATTCCATGAATTTCTGAATTCTATGAATTTTAATATAAATGAAATATTCAATATTTTTGATATCAGAAATATCAATTGTCAACCCCAGACATTACCATGGCAAAGCTCTGATACTCACACCCACCGCCAGTTTAATGGCAAACAAACAGAAAATAAAAGCGTAGGGCCTAACCTACCTGGAAATTATAGTTGTGTTATAGTGAGGAATGACGACAGCAGTTTGGAGCTTCCGAACGTTTATTCACCGACTCTTGCTTCTTACAACTTCACAAATATTTATACTCAATTTCTCCGTACTGATCACGCATTTACTTGTTTTCTTTTCCATTGTCTTTGCGTGATTACAAAATATTTTCCATTCTCATGTTGCAAGTCACTATGCAACATTTCCTTATTAGGTAATCCCTAAGAAACTTGTTTTCAATTAAAGATATCTAATATATTATTTGGATTACTCATGCTTGGATCTTATCCAAAACTCAGTTATCATGTGATAAATAGATGATCAAAATTATTTTATGTTATGAAATTAACCAATCACATTAACTGTTACTGACTTTGACCTTTTCCATCTTTTTCTGACACTAAAAACATGTTCTACACTTGTTGACTCTTGGAGAAACTTAACTTACACTCAATAACTCTCTGTCCTTTTACTCTTTTGATTCCGCTTTAATTGTTATCTGTGATTAGTGAAAGTGTAAGTAATTTGCTTTACAACAGTTGGATTTCAGGATTATACATCAAAATAAAAAGGTTGCATCTAAAACGAATACTGTAGGTAGAAATTACAGACTGGATTTTATTCTGGTACATAAATAAATATCCAACATTCCAGTTCTTTAATAACTGAATAAAAACTTAAATATCAAAAATACAGACTTGACATTTAAAATGGAATATTTCAGTTTCGAAGGTATACCTAGGTAAAATAAGTTCTTTTTTCAAAAAACTCCGATCTCATATAAGATTTGTGAATGAAAAGGTGTGCAGTCAGGTGTGTCACTACCAATTAACTGACTTTCATGCCTGTTGCGCTGCTACATTATGTAATTTGCAGTGATTTAATTGGGTAGTGTTCCTTTGGGCTGATTAAAGCTTGGCTTAGGCAAAGATTGGTTCTGTCAAAAAAGTATCCATATTTCGGCAACTACTGCATAGAAGAATTTGAAATTTTGTATGCAAGCGGTCAGTTTTGCAGTGCGTAAGATGAGTCAAGTAGTGCATTACAAATTTGTTAATCTAAGGCAGAATGGCGCGAAAAAGACAGACATAACCAGACAGATCATAGCGCCAAACGAAACGGTCCCCACAGTTTTATAGACTAATGTCCAGACTGATGTACCTACACAGAGGTCACCCCCAATGTATCAAAATTTTACCTACAGGGTACAGGACCCACTGTCTTTCGGGATACGCTGCTGCAACTAAACAAAAAACACTTAGTCCGTTCAGAACGAGGGGTAAATTGCCACTAAAATGCGTTTTTCAAAGCCCTTAGCGAACACCAAACTGGTTTTAGCAGGTAAGAACACCAAATGACCTCCGAGGTACCCTCTGTATACAGCAAAACATCGTCGTCTGTTTCTCTAATGAATTGGGGGCCATGAACGATTCTGGGTGGAACACTGAAACTGCGTGGCTTTCTTTATTGAGGTCAGACTTCACCTGTACCGCCCAATTAGTCAAAACAGAGTTTACAGATATCTAGAAGAGGCCTACGACGAAGCATATGCCGGGTCTTAAGTGACAAGGGTGATTGACAGCGTCAGTATTTGGAGTAGATTCCACATTGGTGCCAAAACACCAATGGTAGTCATCGACGAAAACCTGAACCAGATCAAATAAAGGAATAATCTCGGAACCACTTCACTATCATTTGATAGGGGGCACCTAAGGAACAATTCTAGGTTGCACGATGAGGTTGCAGGTTCACACAGAGCACTTTTAATAGCAGATAACTTACAGAACCAAGGGAATGAGCAGCTACCCTGGTCATCAAAATCGCCACATTTGAACCACATAGACAATATTTCGGTAGACCATTACTCACCAATCAACTGCCTACATGTCCTACAACAAAACTGGACCAGATTGCACAATTTTCGACCGATGCCTGGAATGCTATTCCAGATTGAACTCTAAAAACCTACCCCCAAGAATGCCTTGCCGCTTGAGAGCGCTGGCAACAGCCACGAAGAGGCCAGGCGTAACAACGACCATTACTGTGACTAGCTACTGACATGAGGGTCTTTTGTGGAGCGTATTAAAATTTTACAGACGATAATTTGGAAAATATGGAGATCCAAAATATTTCTTTTAATGGGAGTCGTATGACATAGAATAGGCAATGTGTTTTTGTTTGCTTCTCTGGCGAATTCCATCAATGAACTGATGTCACAATGACATCAAAGAGATAATTTAAAGTTATCAAAACACAATTTTAATCCTTATTTTCATTTATCAGTCAGCAAAATAGGAAAGAACTGATAAAAAATTATTTCGAAAAAAATATTCCATATTAAATGTCAAGTCTGTAATTTAAAATTACTCAAAAATCAGAAAAATCGGCCACCATCTTGAATTTGACGCTGTGCAAAATATTGAATCGTTATTTCAACACTGCTTGTAGATATAATTGTGCAGTTAAAATTTAGTAGAATGTTTTGGGGTTAAAACCCTTAGGGAGTTTGTACCTATACCAGAAAGGTATACATGTTAACGTATAATTTGTACTGTTTATGTATAAGATATGTAGAATTACCATTTTACATATCATAATACACAAACGTGTCGCAAGACTTAATTACAAGGTTACATTTGCTGGGAAAAAGTTTGCTGAGAAAAACGGAATTTGTACACTTACAATATACGGGCTGAATTCAACAGACTAGTTTATTAGAATGAAAAACTCAAGTCTGGTCAAGCCATTGATGCTTTGTGTGCAAGCTGCACAACCCAAAAAACATACTGGTAGTTTGGAAGTTTGAAGATATCAAGCCCAACCTCAAAACAAGCTGATTTTCAAATATATCTCACCTTTTATTCTTGTCTTTTCAACCATGAATAATTAGCTTGTCTGAGGCAGGGGCTCATATAAAAATGAACATCATTTACCCTGTATCTTCAAGTCATTGTGAGATTCTACTTTCAATCAACATTACATGTAAGAATAAAGCAATCAAAATGTTGATCACAAGCAATGATTGGCCACTTATTGCCTTTCTTTTTTAAACTGGCACCTTCTCTACCCAATGTCACAATTCTCACCTAACTACAACTATAGAAATGTAGCAATGTATTTCAGAATCCCCCTAAAACAACGTTTTTATGAATATTTGACAAGGTCATTTTGACATTAAGTTTTGATATTTCGAAATTTTAAAAAAATTCCGATTATTTAAATAAATTGCAGTGAAAGGTATTTTCTGAAGCAAATGTCAATATTTCTACAGTCCGCTCGGCGTCCACAACTATATTTAATGAATAAACTTACAAGCGTGACATCAAATTGGTACGTTTTTTTTTGTAATTTCTCAAATATATCTGGACTTTAAATGTGGTACATGTAAATATATATTTGATTGCCTGACTTACACGTTGGCACAAATTGCATTAATTGAAGGGAAGGCAACGCTAGAAGTCGTTTCATCTTCAGGCTTTGCTCTTACGGATTTCCTGCTGCGACAACGGCATTTTCTTCAATAGGCCCCTGGTCCACTAAAATTACTTAGAACCCATTATCTTTAAAGGGATAACATCTGTTCATTTTGGCCAAAAAAGAATTTTCTTGGGATAAACAACAATTTTCCCTTTCTAACCAATGGTTAATGAATTCATTTCTACATTCAAATTTAGCCCCTGGTTTTTTTCTAGAAATTTTGCTTTTTTTGTATTAATCTCTTAAGAGATTATTACAGACTACAGCCATCTATGGAGGTCACATGGTCGGATGTCAAGCACAGATTTCAGAATAATTCCTTTAAATGCCATTTCTGGTGGAGAAATAGAATATATTATATTTCCTTGGTTTGTTTTACAAAGTTTATATTGTGAAATATAGATTTCGTACGAAGAGTTGTTATCCCTTTAGGTATGAAACAAGAGATAACTACATTAAAACGCTAATGTGAGTGGGTAATAATAATAATAATAATAATTTATTGAGTATTAAAATGTGTACAGTTGCATTTTACAAGCTCTCTAAACTACAGTTTTACATAAATTTGCACATACAGTAGGCTTAAATAAGTATAACAACTTAAGATCATTTTAATACCAAAATACATAAAAGCTAACTACTTAATTGACTGAGCGTTAAACCAGGTGTCACTTCTCCTGATGTGCAGCCTGACATAACACAAACAGGAGAAAAATAGCTGATTTCGTGAGTTTGATGATTGATAAAATTTCATTTCTTCGAAAGCTTAAAGAGATAAAAAATGTTGCTTCTGGAAAAGCCCCATAAAAAGGAATTACCCTGGGGTAAAAGGCGATTTTCCATATTTACCAATGGTAAATGAATCGGTTCCGACTTTCAAAGTTAGGCCATGTTTTTTTTAAGTTTGGTTTTTTTAATTAGGACAGATTATTACGGAGGGTAGCCATCTTTGAAGATACACGTGGTCCTATGGCAAGTACGTATTCCAGATTATGGTAATATGACGTTTATTTAATTTCTTTGAGTTGTTTACAGTGTACGGTATTTATTGTAAAATATGAATTTCATACCTTCCGACTAACAGTAAAAGAGACAAAATATTCAATAAAAATATCTGATGTCCATATTTATTCAGTCCTATCAAAATATCTTAGATATAAATTAAAATGTTGCAAACTATGTACGGACATGCAACGGACGTTGTGTTTAACTATTTCCAGAAAAAAGATATAGACGCGACAAACCGTATAAATTAGTTTTCATTTTCTTCTCCATCAGTGCTCATATGCAGGCACATGAATGCAAGTTCATGTGCAGACTTAGAGATTTAAAAAAGGCAGTAAATTAAATTTATTAAATACAGCTAACATGCAAATTCGGGTATCTGCTGAATGTTTTTCCCTCGCCCATACGTTTCAGAATCCACCAAAACAGTAAACCTATCACAAAGCGCCTGCTTCGTGAACCAAAATGGATTCATTGACAATATATATATACACAAAACATCACAAAGACAGAATAAAACTTAGAGGTGCTTTGTGAGTACCCTGCGGAAAACGATTATACCATAGACAAACGGAAAAGCACGAACGCAATTTCGGAAACGGCTAAATTGCTGTTACATTTTGCCCTCGAAGGACAACACAATGATGAAACATTTCAACCTGCACTGCTAACACAATGAGGCATATGAGCGTTAGACCTTCACAAAGCAGTAATAATCTGAGAGAAAACGATTGCCACACATACACAGTAGAGATAAAAAGATCCATATATTGCCATATGCATTCATTTGCCGAGGTACTTGTAGGTCTTTGACATGAGAATTTGCCAAACGGACGAAATATTTATAAAACTCATAATCCCCGGTGAAGTGTCAGTTATGCAAAGGTATAGCTACAGCTCATGCCCCCCCCCCCGCCCTTCCCCCCCCCCCCAAAAAAAAAAAAAAAGTGAGAGGAATAACACTTTGAAGTGTGGAGACTCTGAATAAGTAATACATAAGTGATAAAAGATCGGCCGTGCCCCCTTACCCCCCCCCAAAAAAAAAAAAAAAAAAAATTACACTTTATATTTTACATGTATTTGAGATTATATTTTGGAATTATATATTTGCTCTACTAGCATTCAAGATCAAGCTGTTTGTGTTAGAATTTAGGCAGCGTACTTGTTAAGATGTGAATGGTCTAAGTACGGAAAGCAAATGCACATGATATTCATTCAAGCTGCCACATGTAAATTTCTAACTTCTGACAATTTTTTCCATTCCTGTAGCCTAGTAATGGGAAGTTATCTATAAAAAGCAGAATGCATCTTTGACAAAGTAACAAACCGCAGCGACCACATAAAAAAAGATCAAAAGAGTTTGTGTGCTTCAAAAGAACGAAAAACGCAGTTTCTAAAAAAAAAAAAAAAAATAATAATAATAATAAGCCCGCAGTTACAGTTTCGGTCACTTAACCATGTATTTTGTTTCAACTAGGAGTTACGTTGGTAAATGCAATAAAGATCGAAGCACACATTACATAAACAGTCTTCCGGAACACTCTTTTTAAAATTTCAGTTGAAATAAACCCTTCTTTCACACTTGATTCATGTCTGTGCAATATCCGAGCTGCATTCATCGCATTAAAAATCAAGACTGAGAAACCATAGCGAAAGTTGTGGTTAAATAATCGGATAAGAAAAGGAAATGGATTTAGTCGTAAATAATCAACACTCAATTCGGCTATTTCCGTAACCGCACCAGCGGAAACTCCCGAACAATTATATGTTCGGACACTGGCGTGGTTGAAATATCTTCAGAAATATTCTCACGGTACTTCAGTTTTCTGGACATATATATGTATGCGGAAAGCAAATGCAGTAATGTTTACAGTAATGTACAAACACACACACACTTCATATTTTATGTCAAAGACTTTTAGACGGATGAGGGGGGGGGGAGAGGGGTGCAGCTGAGGGCTTGGCCCCAGACAATCAGTCACCGTCTTCCTCCAAGTACTTAACGTTTGACATTCCCCCTCCGGCACTATTTTTTTGTCAAATGGTTATCCCACCCCAACCTCCCACAGACATACAGACACCACAATTAAACACTACTTTCTACGCTACTGGACACAGAGACATCAGGCTCACTTTTTACTGGCTGATACCTGCTACCCCAGTCTGTAGTGTTTGGCCTGCCAGCGTGTGGAAACCATAAAACAAGGACCAATAATCTAATTTACTAAGGGATTGGTCCACTTTTTCTTCATTATTAAATTACCCCTCGCATTGTGTTGGTCGTCAATTAACATGGAGGAGCGAAACAGACGCCATCCTCCCTGCGGTAGAGAACCTTGATGTATGGCGCCCAAAGGACAGCATGGTTTCGAAAAAACTGAAATAAACTCGTATATTGGTCTAAAATTAAAGACTCAAAGATGAATATAGTAGTTTGTAGTAGCTTACTTATAGTAGTCAACTTAAATAACATATTGGTCTGAAACAACAGCTGCGATTACTTTTTTCGGGACAAACAGTTCATCTAGACTGAATATAGCTGCCTGATGGACTCACCATAGGTCTAGGCAAACAACAGTTTGAGTCTGGAAGTTTCGACTAGTTTTTAGACATAAGTTCATTTTTTTTTTTCGGAAACCAAAAGGATAATGAAAAAGCGTGGGCAGCACACTGACGACTTGTTTTTGTGATGTTCTCAATAGAAATTTATTCAAGTGGAATTCCAATTACGATTAAGTATTTAATGTATAAACAAAATAAAAAACATCCGTCTTTTTAAAAGAACGTGTCTCAAATCGTTGCCACGCGCGGGGTTAAGTGCAAATGAGGATATGTTTTCATCGGCGTTAGTGATTTGGTGAAATTCCCAGCATATACATTGATTCGGAAGAGAAAGGAATGATTTTAATACGAACTGGATTCGGGACTCTTAATATTTTTGTTCATAGTTTATTGCTTTGTTTTATTGCCGCAGGTCTTTGCTCTTGGATCGTTCTTTATCCTTAGGTGCGATGTTAACGCAGATCAATAAAAAGAAAGAAAAATAATAATAATAGGGAGGAACTTCCATACAACATCTCAAAATGAGCTGAGGTGCATGCATTTATCCCAAATACTATGTGAGAAACATGTAGAAATAAAACTGATAAGATTTCATGAAAATGGAAGGAAATAGAAACGCAAATAAAAAAGGTCATAAAATATTGCAAAAACATCCAAAATTAAATTAGATTTAAACACCGACCATTAATGTTCAATTTTTTTTTTTCATTTTTCCACCAGCAATGAAAGGGATGGGGGAATTGTGGATTAACCTCGAGGAAGCTGTTAATAAATCGCTTAATTGGCACGATATGGTTGACTGTCTGAATTAAAACGGATCTTCCTAATTTTTGCGGCGAAACTTTGACCATTAATAGAAATAAAAAGGTGTAATTATGTAACATGATATGAACATGTGGTGTTGTTTTACTAGAAAATCTTTGTAAACAATTTCACTTGTTCCCTTGTTTAAGAATTAGTTGTTAAAAAAACCGTGAAATAATGTGTACTTTACAGCTGCTAACCGCAGCTTTTTTTCACTTCCGCTTTCCAATGAGCTCCTGCAGGAGCAACATGCATTGAACTGACAGGAGTTCGTTAAGAAAAAGGGCAACGGCGACTTTTTTATTATTTTTTTTTTACAAAAACTAACAGTTGAAAATATGCCTTTAATACTTTTGCCTGTCTCTCAGTCACCCCCTCTTTTCTTTCGCTTCCTGTTTGTGTGCATGCGCGCACATGCAAGTGCTCGTGTACAGTATGTGCTTGTGTTTCAATTAGTTCTCTCGCTCGTTGGTTTAACCTCTTCCTTCATTCATTTAGTGATCTATTTATCATCTACTAATATTCTCATCTGTTAATTTGCTATAATCAATATATAATTGTTTATTAATTTGGTTATTTATTTTCTTATTTATCTATCGATTTATTTATATAAAATTTCATGCAGTCAACACAAGATGCACTTTTTGCAAATTGGGTGGAATCAACATTTTTTTCTGTTTTTTCATTAACTTTAAATGTCTAATTTTTTATTGAATTCGTAAATGGGAAGAGTTGACAACTACGCAAACATGTGTGTTCTTACATCAAAACAAAAAAGGCATGTTTATTACCACTTGTAGACTTTTATTGCCCGGAACTCTTTATGAATGGAGCACGCTTAAACGCCCAATTTGCGTTACAGTGAGAAGATGTCAAACACTATTACATGAACACTCACCACAAGATTGCGTCTCAAGTTGTTAAAACACGTGGCTGGAGCCCTGTAACCAGTCATTATGAGTCTGCTTAACTTAAAACTACGCTATACCAGAACCCAGCCGGGAGATGACGCATAGTCCACAAATAAATCCTCGCTGTGAAGAAAAAAAATGCATAGAATTATTCAGAAAACACATATGTGAATACCTATTGAAAAATCAATCTGTGGCTTTGTTGTAGAGTGCAGTTTCTAACCACAAGTATTCCTGACAAGGGGAGACAATCTACAGTGTACTGCGACAATTTTGGTGATTGACGGAGACAACGACGTTGCGCTCGCTTGGAGAACGAAACATTTTCCCTTTAAATCCTTTAGAATTGGCAACATTTGATAATGCACGTCTGAACCATATATATCAGTTTCAATGAAATTTAAATAACCCAGTCTTTTGTTTTGTTATATAAATATTTCTCAAAGTGGGAAGAAAATCCTACTCCAAGTGTTGGCAAACCTGGTTTAAAAGGAGCTTTAGATTTGCTTCGAATTGTGAGCATATACTGGAAAGAAGTTAGGCAAGATAGGACGTTCTAAGATAGGTCCGCCCCCTGCTGACTGGGAATTACACTAAAGCCATTAAAAAACTTCTACGTTACATTTACATCCACTCTTTTGTTGCTGATTAAATTAATCTTTAAAGTTAAACAACCTGCTTTATTGAGACAAAATGCCAAGCGTATTGATGCTATTGCTGATATGCAAAGTACATTGTTAAATTTCCTTTTCAATTCAGAAATAGGATTCTTAATCGAAAGAAACAAGTACACAATGGATTTTACACTGACAATAATCAATCCGTGGTTGATACTACGGTATACAAAAAGGTTCTTTTCCTTTGCCAGGTATTAATCTTATGAATAAAGAATGACTTTTGAATGATCAAATTTGCAATAAAACATGTCTTGAAATTATAAAATGTGTCTTAGACCCAATTCCCAGAGATTAGATCGATCCAACTAGATCGACCTAACTCCCTGGGGGTTCACGCTAAATAGCTGTCAGCCGAGCGGCCACGAAAGTTAATTTCCCCCTTACAGCTTGTAGTCGGCGGCACAGACATTTAAGCCGGATTATCTGACAGTAATTTAGTGAGACTCCCCACGGGGATAGATCGATCTAAAATCTATGGGAATGCCCCCTTAGTAAAGCTCATGATCAATAGTATTTCCTTTGCTGCGGATTTTTATTTTGGAAGTGTAATAAGATTGTGCACCAAGTAGGTACGGTCATGTCGTTTTTACCAGAATAGAAACACTTTTCATATAGTTTAATACATATAATCAGTTCTGACCAGAGCCTGCCCTTATGTAAGATGGTCAATGATCAAAGTGTCAACAAACTTCCCATGGTCGTGAATCACAATTAAATTCAATTGCGTTTAATGGGCATATTACACGTGTTTCTGCCTACGGTTCTATGTATCATTTGATGATTGCAGACTATATAATTGGCCATTTATTCCGCAATTTTTTGATACTGAAATAATCACCATGATGGATTGGGTGCTTTACTTCCAATTGGGGTTACTCTGTTGGTGCATTGCAGAATAGGAACAAGGGTTTTGCGAAGAGGATGGGGGGGGGGGAGGTGTGGAAGGGGGGGGGGGGCAGAACTAGTATACAGCAGTGTTTATATAGAATATGTAATAGTAGTCGTAGACAATTTAACTATTTGGGCACAAGGGTGGAAAATTGGTTGTCAAGGGTTTTGTTATTTATACCGTGAATGGGGAGAGGAGGAGAGGAGGAGAGGAGGAGAGAGGGCAGGTGAGAATTTAGGGAATGACTTTATTTGCCGAAGGAAGCAAGCCAATGTAAACGATGAAGATATTGCAGTATAATCAGGGCACAGATATTGAAATAGAACTGGGTTTTGTTGCGTTGCGCAAAATGTACTATTTTTGGACTACAGGAGTTCAAAGTGTACTTCCAAGGAGGGGAGAGGTACACGCCCCCCACACCCCTTCCCCCTTCTCCCGAACCGCCAATGCATCACTCCCAGACAATTACACACACTAGTCACGAGAATAACAACTCACGAACTGAAGTAGCGATTACACCACTTATTATATATAATAAATTTGGTAATGATACTCGTTGATAAAATTAATGGGAAAGAAGAACCTATTTACACATATCGTATGATATAGCTAATATTCAGTACTGTACCAACTTTTGGATATTTCCCTTGTCTGGCTCTTTAACATTGGGAGGGGGGATCTAGGTCTTTTGTTCCATTTTATTTAATTGTTTTCGCTTTATGAGTGTACGAGAAAAGGCCTTTACCGCAAGACGTGAATTTAATTTCGATTTTTCACAGATGTTATGATCAGTGAAACCAATTTCATGTTACAATAAAGGGGGAAAAAATCTGCAGGATTGGCTGTACTAATCGTTTTTTTAACCGAGGAAATTGGGTTTGACCAAAGTAGACACAACAATGGTCGACACAGCTGGAAACCTGGAAGCTGGTCGTGGCTGATAATAATTCGCATCTTTTGATGTCATTTGGTGCTACGTCGTGAATTGTAGTACATTGTTTTTTTAGTCATCTAATGGTTTGATCCTTCATTGCACAATTCTAGCTTCCACTAATTTCTAAGTAAATGAATTCTGGGGACCAGTCATTGACACAGGTTTCGCGTCTAGATCCATTATTCTTTTTGATTGCCTGTTTGTTAATATCTATACTTCTATTTTATCGCAACGGTATGTATATAAGGATATGTGTAAAGGGTTTTATACGAACCTTTGGCAATTTTATTCAATGTGATTATTATTATTATTTGCAGTAAAAGTAGTAATAGAAGCATTTGTTTCTATTAATCTTATTATATCATTCATTCAATATATATTTTTTTGGAGGGGGGGGGGGTTCTTGATTTTATCAAAATCGAATTACTAAACCAATTCATAAAGACAAATGTTTCAGCTGAACCCAATGTCCATGAACTATTTAGAGGTGAAGCTGTATAGGCCTGAGAAGACAGTTAATTTCAACCAAGTCCTGTCTTTCAGTTGCCCTATAGATAAGCTACGATTTACGACGACTGTATATGTCCATTGAGTCAGGTCAGGCCATTCAGCCTGCCACCAGTAAAACGTGACCACGTGCAATGGTCCTGAAGCTGGAGCCAACCTGCACTGAACGTGCGTGGTGAGTTAGGGTTCAGCCCCGCACCGACAACACTCAAAGCTTGGAGAAGTCTTTGGAGGCCATCTGCCAGAAGCTGCAGTGGTGAATGTGGCAGGCTGGTTATTGATTGATTGATTGTTTATGACAAAATGCGGTATAACAATCAGAGGATGATTCTGCCATGACAAACGACCGTTGCACACCTTACATCTGCAAGTGTTCCCAAAACAAAAATAGTTCCTCTTTTAATCACTTTTTGTGGTTGACAGCGGATATTAAAACAGGTTGGTAATTTAGAGACATGTAGGTTATTTCCCAGTACACGTATCTCACTTTTATCATAATTGGCGTTGATACATGTAGCAATCCGTGGTATATAGAAAAATTGGTAAGTCCGTACGTATTTCATATATATCATTCAAGGTACAAGCGTGTGGTCCTTTTGACATATTTGGAATTGTGCCAGGGGTTTGGTATGTGCGTGTCTTTAAAGGATGACAATGTGATTTCCTTAATTATTAAAATTAAGGTTGTTTTTATGAGTAACTTATGTAACGCGGAGCTCTTGTTGCACGTATGAATTGGTGATTTCCTTATTTATAGCTTTATAATTTGGGTGGCGTCAATGTTTTTACCCGTAAAGAAATGTGTGCATTATTGCACATGATTTTGCTAGTTTCGAAGTGCGTGCATTTATGTGTGTGTGTGTGTGTGTGTGTGTGCGTGTGTGTGTGTGTGTGAGAGAGAGAGAGAGAAGGAAAGAGAGAGGAAAATACCAGTAGATGAAGTAAGAAAGGAAGAAAAAGATCATCATCAATTATCTGAAATATGTAAGATTGTGCGTTTTCTTTTAGCACCTGGGTTTCTTTTCTTACGTTGACACATGATCAATAGCTACAGATATATATTTCGCCTATTACTGATTCATGGCAAACATTAAAAAATTATAGATACTGTTTCATTCCAATTGAAATGTAATACTAAAGAGAAGTCATAATTACACTACCGGTAGGTGTGTGTAATTGCCACCAGAGTGAAGGGGTGTGTTGCTTGTTTCCCTTTTTTTAATAAAACATAATATGTATGGCATCCCAGGAATTTACTGATTATCTGCGTTTTTCCCTGAAACGGTGATATTAATCACATTTGAGAATCACATTCATTTATGAATGATCGACCATTTTGAATGCGTCATTGTAAACAATTTAATTAATACTATTTTCATCGAGTACCTTTTTTCGCTCTTGGTATCTAAATATTGGAGGAGTTATTCTTCCAGAATTCGCATTTTCTACTCCTGAGATATGTATGGTCTTATACCCTGGGCACGCCCTTTAGAACATGAATAGCCATAAAAAGCGGCTAACAAAAATTGTTTGTTTAGCGTTGATACATTCAAACGAGGGTTGAAATGCGGTCGTGAGTCATGTTGGATCAGAATGAGAGCTTCGGGAGAAGGACAGCAAATAATTGATAAGAGTGCGTTTTTCAACGACTATACATCAAACATTTAACGCTGGCAGTTTGTAAAAAACGTGGGTGTGGTAGAGAGAGAGAGAGAGAGAGAGAGAGAGAGAGAGAGAGGAAGAAGAGCACCTATACAATACATCAAACATTCCACATCAAAATATCAGGTCCCACAGAAAGTTTCCTGTTATTAATTAATAATTGATTCTCCATATCAAATTCCAGATTCCATGCAATTTTTTCACATTCTTCGTGATTCACGCAACACCAACGCCAATTCAAGAAGAAAAATTAATCATCATCTGCAGTAAACAAATTGTTTACTTGACCCCAGCTTTTCCTTAATCTCTGGCTGCAAGCGCATGATTTAAATGGCAAAAAAAGGCCTAGGCTGCTCGTCATTATTTCCTGTAATACCAAGCCGAGTATTTGAAAGAACGGAATTCACATCAACGTTGCCGACGTGGGCAAAAAATGAACTCGAATGCCGACACCTCTTGCACACGAGTGCACCAGTTGTAGAAAAAAATTAATCGCACTTAACTCGATAACAAATGTTTTTCATTGTATAGATTTTGAATCCCACTGAGTGGTAATGTTCAATTCACACTGCAGTCTCAAACCTACTTGAGAGAGGCAAAAAAAGAAACGGCCATACACTTATACATGCAATTAGCGCTTAAACACTGGCGTATTCAATACACAGTAACGTTTGGAGTAGGAAGATGAAAAAATCGTTTGGTTTTGTATCGTTTTGTTCGATGTACAGTTTTTTAGGGGATGGTGGGGTTGGGGTAGTTAAGGGGGTAGAGATGCCTCAAAAGCAAAGAGGAGGGTTTACATAATGCTGTGCTCTCACCCAATCGACCCGCCCGTGAGTTTATGCCGCCATGATGTTTTGTCACCAGGGTGGCCAACCAAAGCGCTCTTATACTCTCCTCGCCCCTGTTTATTTAGTAAAATCAAAACTCCTCTGAGGCGCTTGTCGCCTGTTACAGCATTTTGCGAGGTTTATCCACTAATGAGAGAAAAGAGAGAGAGAGAAAAAAAAGAGAGAAAGTGTTCCATACGCCTCAAGTCATAATAGAAACGACCGGGATAGGCTTTAAGCAGCTCTTTGAAGCAGAAAATCAGGGAAACAGTTCTTACGGAAGCCGAGGGTTCGGTGTTCGATAACTACATGTATCTGCTCTAGAAAACATTTTTGTCTTAAAAGTGACTCTATATCACACCCACCGCATTATCTGATGAAAGATTGTTCTTAGGTACTTAATCCGAGAGTGGTGAAACAAGTAACTCTGAGTTAAGTTGTTGTTTGATGAAAATATAATTGTAATTTTGAGTGAGTATTGCAAAACTTTTTTGAATACACGAGAAACATGTTGTTGAAGTAAGCCTGTAATTTGAAAATTACTGAATTTAACACGTTATTCTACTGTATATAAATACTAGCTGCAAAATTAGGGAAATTGAAGCAAAACTCTAACATCTGTTGGTGGATTTGGAATTCTTTTATATTTCGTACATGTAAGTGTATTTGTTTGTTACCGAGGCTGAGTGAGGGTGTAAGCCCCAGCGTGAGCGTGTTTGAAAAAAAAGAAAGAAACGCAGAGACACAGAAAAAGATGTTTTTGATCCTAGAGAAACCAATTAATTAATTTTTTATCGTATCCAATATTAACCTCACTAATAACACTAACAAAGAAAAAAGAAAGAAAACAATAGTCGAACACCAATAATGAGTTAGCAAATGAATAAATGAATGGATTAAATTGAGAATTTTAAAAAAATGTAGCGTCAAGAAGTACGAAAAAAAGAAAAAAAAAACCCTCAGTGTCTGTCAGTGTAATTGTTCAAAGCTCTGCGGTCTCGAGACGCAGTGATGAACACATTGTTTGTCAGTTATCGGATAAAACTCACCCCTAGAACGTGACGACCCATTGCTTATCTCCCAACTTCACACCAATGCCGTTAGCTAATCGCGTTAGCACGAGACAGAAAGGAGGAAAAAATTCATGTCTTGCGTTAGCCATTTTATCTAAATTTAGCTGCAGATTTGCAAAATCTGAATGGATACCGGTATAACTAGGCTGAATAATTCACGTTTTTTTTTACATTTAACAGAAAAAAACACTATGAATCCCATCCCAATCATGCACTTAATTAAACCACANTGTTAGCTAATCGCGTTAACATGAGACAGAAAGGAGGAAAACATTCATGTCTTGCGTTTGAATTTTATCTAAATATAGCTGCAGATTTGCAAAATCTGAATGGATACCGGTATAAATAGGCTGAATAATTCACGTTTGTTTTGACATTTAACAGAAAAAAAAAACACTATGAATCCCATCCCAATCATGCACTTAGTTAAACCACCCAATTTACAGGATAGTACTCTTTTCTTGCTTCGGAAAAAATAAAGAGAAAATGTTTCTTGTGTTGAAAGTTGACTAGCATTAATAGTTGCTAGAAAATTCAGACCTCGCCGCCAGATCCAAATTATACAAAATGACGGAGAGAAGAAGAATTGCCTGCACCTCAACTCCCCATCCCCCACCCCAACATACACACACAGACCCCCCACACACACACACTTTGGTGTGATATAAAAAGTGTACTTGTTCAAGTGCACTCAAAAGCGCTTATGTAGGCCCGATCTATATGTATCCTGCTTCCCTTTATTCATTTCAATTTTAATCCAGTATTTTTTTTTTGAAAGGGGTGACTGTATTTTGCTCTCCACAACCTCTATTGTTCTTTGAAACAGGGGTACAGTAATTTCAATGCTGATTGAGATCGTCACTTGCGTGGTTAACAGCTTCCAATTTAGAGCATTAATGAGCGTTCCACTGTTTGTGAACTCCGGTGGCTCTATTAAGTCGATCCCATTTTGCCTGTTCAACTTCTCAACCCCAATCAAACGGACATCAGTCCGCATGCCGATCAGGCTCTTTCATCGCAGGGACTGGCTGCCTCCCGCTGTATGCACCGCCCATCGGAAGAAAGCATTCCAAATATGGTCACGGGAACGCATGCTATGATTCCATATATGGACAATGTCCGGCCCCCGGGATTTGACGTCACTTCTGGGAGATTCCAGGGGTATACTATGTCGGAAACATTCTAGTACCAGAAAAACCTAATTTTATTTATAGCTCAAATTGTTATGAAAAGGTATAAAAGCATCTGAAAAGACCTGTAACTGCACAACTTCAAGTGGAAGTGTACAAGATAGAACGCGAATCACAAGAAGGGAAGATTTATAGAGTTGAAAGCAGCAGACGATAGTTCTATAAGAAATTGACTTACAATAAAGAAGGACTGCTTAGGATATTTTCCAGACTTTAATTCCAATTTCAGTTATCTCTTTCTACAGTCACTTTACCATGGATCTCAGGCATATTGTACTAGCAGTGGCAGCGGTTTGCTCAATGGTAAGTATTTTTACAGTACATTTTAGTATTCTTGTGTTCAAAACTATTTTGAGCGCTGTGGAACATATGTTACATATAGTTAAGTGTACAGAAATTCAATAATAGCAAAATATTGGTCCCATGTTAATATATTGGATTTACTCTATATGATTTCTTGCGTTGCGAAAAGGCAATCTCAATGCACACAACCACTTGCAGATTTTAAATTAAAAATCATTGATGCAAACTACGTGCGTTGTATAACATTTTAAAATTCGTTATCCTTTTCAAAATATGATAAGAAACAAAGTAGTCAGACGAGAAAGACAGAAAAAAACACATCAGTTCTCGAATTTAAGTCACAAAGAGCATGTGTATTTGCCACCAATATCCGCTTTACGATTCATTATTTTTCATATCCTTCCTATATTTCAATCTAACTGCAGTGTTCATTTGTAATGGTTTCATGAGTAGTTAAATCCTTTATTTCAATCTAAATTTCACCTCGACCATGGGTCGTACTTGACCGGCTTACAACAAGATTTCATAAATAATATACGTTATTTCTAAAAGACAAATCAAGTGATGTTTTGATACCTTTTGACTGAATTTTTGTCACGGTTCATATGTTGGAAATCCCCACCAGTGTTCTGCACTACGCTTTTTGCTGACGACGAATGAGTGTTAGTACAGTTCTAGTATACGCTGGCGCTATAAATTTCCTCGCCCTTGTTGGTATTAATTTAGGTTAGCAAGCCGTGACATACGTTATGACCTCGGAGTGTTTATCGCTTGGTAAACTTCATTGCCCTCTCACTTGGCAGGCGTGTGCCGCTTAACTATCTAAACTTTCCAGACCAAAGGCACGGACTATTGTAAATCTTACTCTAAAACTAGTATGTTGACTCCATACAAAAGAAACATGCTTAATCATGGTTAATTGTATTACTATTTATATTATTTCCCGTTTTCGTTACGGGCAAACAAAGTCTATACTTTTGAGATATCTATTTGCAGTGTTTTGCAATATATTAAATTGGTAAATGACTATTTGTTTCTCAATTCATCAATAGCTAGCTTGAAGTGTTTCTTCTCATACCGGCTGTTATCTCGATTATAATTTATGATTTTTATTTGACCAGGCGTCTGCGGCGAGTGTTTCAAAGAGGGCAGAAGAAAAAAGTAAGTATTTGCTTTAACTATATGAAGCGAGATGTGCTTGTAGTAGTATCGTGGTATTGTGTTTTCTAATTTATATTTAAGTGGGCCGAAAAAAGAAAAATTGTTTCTGCCGTTAAACACTATTTTACAGGAATGGGAACCTATCTATATAAACATAAATATACATAGTTATATCTACATAGATTAAAAACAATTTATACTCCGGTTTGGCTTTTTTATTTTAAAGCCTTTATATCACGTAGATTTTCGCAATGAATAAGTGTAAGTACCCAATTTCTTAAGGATAAGAAAACTACGTTGGGAAAGGACGTAAGAATGCTCTGGTCCTGCTATTAGTTCCCTCAGATCGGCATGCAACTCGGTTTTGTAAACAATCTAGAAGAAAAACAAAAGCAATTTGCTCGCGTTTGGTTACAAATGTGCACGTGTCCGGGGTGAGGCTGATGGTATAAGTATAAATCTCTATTTTATTCAGTCATATCGGTGAGAAAAAAAAAAACGTGGTAAACATGGATATAAAGGGCATCCGTTTTAGGTACAATTTTCAAAAAAAAAAATGCGGCAACCTAAATTTGGTGGATCTTATAAGTGTTTTTTTAATCCTTGAAACCAACATTTACATGTAAATCAAATTGTAATTCAGAGGGAAGCTTTTCCGGTCATTTTGACGGTCCGTTTCTTATCCCCCGAACCAATAGCAACCGGGTTCGGGCTCTGTGCGGGCGTGTGGGAATTCTAATAGATTCATTGTCTTTTGCCTTCAGTTTGCGGTAAACCATCAGACATCATCTTTGTCATCGACGCCAGCAGCAGCATTTGGCCACCACACTTCACAAAGCAGCTCAAATTCATCCAAAACGTTGTCGACCAATTCAACGTCAAGGATGATGGTTCAGGGACCCGGATAGGGGCCGTGGTGTTCAGCAACGCCGAGCTGACCAGGGTAGCGTTTGACCTCAACGACCACTTCGGTAAAGCCGCCTTAAGGAAGGCTATTGAAGGTATTAAGCAGATGGGCGGGAATACATACACGGATACTGCTTTGGAAATGGTGCGCACGAAGCTGTTGAACAAGGCAGCAGGTGAGTGTGTCAGAGGGCAAGGGTCAAGGTCGCAGGTCAAGGTCGTTGATTACGGGTGTGTTTGTGTCAAGTAAAGACCATGTGTGGGGTGAGCCTTTAGGTTGGGCAGTATGGCTGGTTCTCCCGTAATAACTGATAATGTTGTTAAAATTTAATAAGAAGTATGTGATATAGGTGAGCTATAAAGAGGTGCGTGGGAACGGAAATGAGGGATGAGATAAACGACTTCCATCAACTATATTTATTAAAATAGCATCAATACTTCTGTATTTCATTACTGCTTCGTGAAAATATACGTGTATGTAATCGAGTCTTAGTTCTATATCTCTTTCATTCTACTAGAGTCACCTAAACCCAACTACCTAATCAAAATATGGCTACTTTTTCCTAGGTGCTCGAATGCACAGTGAAGTTCCACAAATCGTGATCGTGATGACAGATGGCGTTTCACAAGACCCGCCCGAGACTGCAAGACAAGCCCAGCTAATCAAGGATATCAAAGGTGTTAAGATAATCTCTCTTGGCATTGGATTGAAGGTAATTCATATATTTCTTGTTTAGAAATCAATCATTATAGGCATAATATTGTTCATTCGATACGTTTCTTGTTACGACAAAAAATGAGAGTTAAAAATCCAGTTTGCTACTTGGTATATCTGTTCATTAAAGAGTGTGTTAAACAAAACAGAAATCTAATATTGCGACACGTACTATATTTCATCACTCCGTAGCTTCAGTGATTAACCCATCTTCCACTACAAAACACAACATAGAAGCAAAACGAGACAAAACCGAGCATTTTTGGCCATCCCCGTGCCTATATATCAATCACTGAATGTGCCCTCGACAACTGTTTTACATGTAACCCCCTTAGTAAAATCTGAGCAGTGTAAACCTTATGTTACCATAGATGTTCAGCATGCTACATTAGAATGATATAGACTATACTTGAACGATTATGAAAGAGGAAAATGGTTTATTTACATTGTACGTTTTCGAGGCTGTTCGTTTTATCGCGGAATGAGAGCTAACAAGTTGTAATTTCCTGACTGTGCTTCAGGTCAGAATTTATTACATGATCAGGTGACAAGTATCATGTCGATGAGTGCTTCCTTGATCATAAACGTGCTGTCAGTTTTAATACTTTATGGAGGGAGGAGGGGGGGCAAGAGTAAAAGAATCTGATACAGCACACGAGGAAAAGTTACTGAAATATGTAGGCAACAGAAGTGGTGTTTTATTTTTTCTTTTTTATTGTGTATTTGAACATTTTTTATACCTTATTTGGGAAGGGAAAACGGGAGAAAGGGGGTAGGGGGATTTTACTTTTTTTTTGGGGGGGGGGGGCAGGGGGGGTGCACACGCGTCCTCCTGTTTTTCCCCTTTGAATTTGCCATTAATTTTGCGGTGAACTCTTCATGTCCTCTCTTGATTTAGGTTTGGCACCCTTCAAGTAACAGCTTGTAATTTCCGAATGGGGTGGAGGAACTGTTGTACATTGAAAAAAGAAAAAAAACATGGTGTTAAGTTAACTTGTACCGCATCATTAATAACAGAATTTGCAGGAATATCAGCTAAGATCGCTCCATTAATCATCTGCAACAGTTAGTCTGTCGTTTACTTGGAACTAAATAAGGCAACATCTGACTGCATTTTAGCTAAGGGCGCGATAATATGTGTGTTAAGAGCCGGTAATATCCGCTAAGGGTGAAAAGTTGTAAATTATCCTCAAATTCCGCGCTAATGAAAATGTCTAAAAGCGAGAAGGGTCATCCATCATTTTTGACACTCAATTACAACATAACATGTATATTTACTAGTATATTTTAGATTTCATTAAACTGAGCGAGGAAAATATTGTAGGTTTATGATGCCAAGGCTATAAATTATAGTGAAAGTTGTGCGCATACTCGACAAGGCAGAAAGAAAAAAAAATCAGTACCCACGAAATGAAATAATAGACTAGACAATATTTTTGCAGGTGGCTTCATATATGACGTTGTTAAGTTTGGTTCAAGTTTGACAATTACTGTGAAATTTCAATTTCAATGACTTTTTTTTTGCTAAAAACAATTTGTTATTAATTTCTTCTCGTTGCTGTATTAAATAAGTTATATCTCGATCGAACCTAGAGGTACCGGTACATGTACCCAATTTAAAAGCGATTAATCATTTATGATTCCCACAGGTAAACATGGGTGAAATAATGGATCTTGCCAGTGAACCCAAGGACCACAACGCCTTCACAGTCAACAGTTATGATGGGCTGGAAAGCATCAAAAAGGAACTCGCCATTGAGGCCTGCCCGGAAGTCCTCCCGCCGTGTGACGTCACCACAAATTGCGGCATCAACAAAACTGCTGACGTGGCGTTTGTGTTGGGCGAGACGGTCACGAGGTCTGGGGTGTCGACAGGGAGGGCGCTGGATTTTGTGAAAAACGTCACCGCAGACATGCACATTGGCCCGAACGAAATTCGAGTTGCTATGGTTCCGAAGGAGTGCAACACACCCGGGTATCACTTCAACGAGTATTCAACTTACGAATCCATGGTGGGTCACATGGACAAATACAAGGTAATAAAATTGTTTGTAGAAATGTTGACATTGCCATTTATTAATATTTAAAGCGACTGGAATGCCGATAAGTTCAGGTGATAAAAATAATTTAGAAGTCAGCTACTTTGATTCGGCGAAATAATAAAACAAAGCCGCTTTTGTTGTTTCCAACATAAAACGGAATGAAAAATCAGGAACTGAGAAGGTCATTATTTATATCTTTTGAGTCTTTTAAACATTTTTTTCTCACATACACATCGCTTTTGTATTTCAGAAAATTGAGCAGACCACAGCTGCGCGTCTCAGATACATGACCCGTGAAACCTTCAGCGTCCGAAATGGCGCACGAGCTGGAGTGAGGAAAATCGCAGTGGTCATTGTCGATGGGAAATCTGAAAACAGACCTGCAATCTATGCTGCTGCTAAGGCCGCCAAACAGGCGGGGGTGGAGCTGATTGCCATCGGCGTGGGTGATAATATCGAGCCAAAGGAACTCGGCATCATTGCTACGTCACGAAGACACGTGATCAGGCTGCAGGATTACTCCCAGTTGAGGGGACAGCTCAGGAGACTCTTCTACAGAGTCGTCTGCAAAGGTGCGTTAATAATATAGAAATACCGGGTTTTCCGCCATTATTTCATTCCTCTTGAAAAACATAGCTCTTTCTAATATACTATAGGCCTATCACAATAGGCCTACAGCTGTTAAAGTATGTAAGCGGGTATCCAACTGAAGGTTTGTAATGGTGCATTTTAGTACCACGTGTCTACGCCAATTGATCATATACATGTAGGTAGACACATGTGCAGGTTCCCAATATCGTTATACATGTATCAAATAATGTTTATTCAGTTTGAAACCAGGATATGCATTTGTTTTTATACATTTTGAATATCCATTTATTATCATCACTTGGCAATTGCTTTTATCGTTTGCTTTAATTGAAAAAACCTTTATTCTCAGGTGGAGTAGACCCCGACCCTGATGACAGGTGCGACAAAGAGGAAGAAGAAGAAGAAGACAATAATGCACTTCCATCAGGTTTCAGCAACTTCCGGGGCAACATTCCGCCAGGATACCCGTACTAAGACAGGACCAATCAATAGCTACTATCCAAGCTGGGCAGCAAACATTTACAGCTTATAACAATTTATCTCTAATATGATTATTAATGTTGACATCCAATGTCCTTAACTGTTTGGTTTAATATTTTATGATTGTGATTTTTACACAACCAACTTATGTGAAGAATTCTTTATTGACATTCAATATTTAACACTGATGTTGTCATGTACTACTTTTAATGACAGTTATTCTAATGGATGAACATTTATATGTTTAATTATTTTTATTATAACTATTTACTGGACATTGCTAATATTAGGCTGTGACTATTACTGGATAACGACTGTCTTAGCTCTGAACTTGATAATTCGCATCTTAATAATGAATTTATATAGCTTAGATTTTGTGCAATTCAAATAATCTGAATTTGACGAGGCTGAAATCATTAAATAAGCATCGCCTTAATTTAAAGTTATTGTGCAATATGAAGCCGTTTATGAATTATTGGACAGCTGATCTCGACTCTCTGCACGAGACCTTTTTTGTTGCTATATGCAGCTGTTTTGAGACAAAAAACTTTCACTTAAGCCAGATGTTTTTGCACCACTTCCGGTTACCACTTTTAACGTTTTTTTTTTGTCATAACCATTGTGCGTTATATATATTTATATATAACTTTTTTCAATTAATAATTAAATTTTTATTAGAAATGCATATGTTTGATCTGTATTATGATTTTTAATTCCTACTTTTAATGAAAAGACCAAAAGTAGTAGACCAAAATGTTTTCAGGCATACTTTTTTAATCGATTTTTCATTCCATTTATTGTTTTATATATTAATTCTTAATCTATAATCTTTAAGTATGATTATTAAAAGAAACAGGAAAACCTACCGATTAAGGTTTGTTTCTTATAACTGGCTAATTAGAAGTATCTAAATGTAGCTAATTATGACAGAAAGAAAATTTATATTCTCCGATGTGCCTTTTGATTTGAACTTCAATTATTCCTAATTTCAACAATTTCATGTTTTTTTCTACTTTTACTAGTAAGCATACAAACAATGTAACAGTGTTAGTTGGCCAACCAAAACTCTATGATGCGATGGTTGGATTTCATGAATAAACACGTATTTGATTAGCAAAAAACATTAATCTTTTGTTTGTTCAAAACGAAGAGAAATGACGTGCAAAACAGACGAGGTTACTTCGCTTATATGAAAGTGTGAAAATCACACATTAGATTTATGATAATCATGATACATGTATTTCCCTGATATGTATAATTTAATAAAATGTTAAAATAATGTAATGGCTCTATATTTGGATAAACTGAATTTAGACTTTTTGTGATACTGACCACTGCTGAAAAATTATGGTTAAAAATATGGTACTCACAAGAGCTTAAAATGTGGTAGGTGAGACGAGAATCGATATTCAGAGAGATTTGAATGCTGTAGGAGAGACAACACGTAGATTCTGTTGGGGAGGTAGAGAATATACCTGTACTTACCCGCGTAATCACTGATGGATATAGGATTTTGCACGTGGGGACTGGGTGGGTGGAGGGGCACAAAAATCTCAGCATATTTGAAGAAGAAGACGAAGTCAAATTAACTGAAATAAAATGGGCAACAAAGAAAAAGTTGACCGAGTCCGTTTGATGTACTTTATTTAGTTATTGATTTTTTTTTTTTTTTTTGGGGGGGGGGGGGATGGCAACTAAAAGAGAGAGAAAGATGGCGCCACTGTGCCTCCTCAATCCGCCTCCTCAATCCGCAGTTATAAATGTCCACAATGACCTAGACAGGTCACTGCATGGTGTCAAACTTGTATTCTCACCCGGTTGCAATCACAGTAAGCTACGTGGATGGAAGTACTGCTCAGTGTAGCTAATAAGGCATGCTAGACTGTGTAACGGCACAGGTAAAGGTAATTCGCTAGATATTGACGTATGCATGTGAAACACTTCTAAGGGGTTAGCTTGACCTAATAATAATAATAATAATAATAATAATAATAATAATAATGAAAACAATAATAATAATCAATGATTAATTTGCTTATACATTGCTTTATAAGAAGTGACCTCTGTACCAACATATATAGCATTCACATCATTTAGTGTCCAACTTCTTCACAAAGAAAGTTCTTTTTGTGTAGATCAATAGATTCTGAATGCCTTTCACTTACTTGGTGACTGTTTCATACGGGTTCTGTGATCACTTAATCACATCTCAAATTCGAGTGGTATAGATAGTATTGTATGGACCTACACAAAATTACTTCTTTCAGCATTACAACATGAGCTCTCATGAAGTTGTTCGGATTTCACAGAATTTGAACAAAATGTCCTTTAGAAATCCGATATGACAAGAATGGTAGTCCGCTAGGAACCGTAGTCCGTTCACCAATACTTTGTACAGGCGACATTCGTCCTACATGCCAACTCCAGTAGTCCGACTTACCCTAACTCCATACTAATCATATGGGCTTTCATGAGTGGGCTTTTTTCAAAGTAAAATGATATAAATAAATAAATAAATAAACAGGTGTTTTATTCAAGCGGTTTAATAACTGTATTGAATGATAAATTTATTGATTAATTCATTAATCTTAATCAATACTTTAACTAATTACCGTTTTTATATATTATAAAGATATAAAATCGATCTTCAATGAAATATTAAAATCAGAATAAACAGTTGAGCAACCTCTGTGTCAGAAGAAACTGTTAATTGATATTTCAGATAAAATAGGCATCGCTCTCAACAAATCGTCATAATGAAAAAATATACTGTCAAAATTAGAAACATAGGTATCAATGGAAGTCAATTGTCACCGCCTACGCAGAGTTGTCATCAGGTTTTTGGTCATTAGATGTATGTGTCTGTATTAGTCAGGTAAAAAACCCACAATGTGTCATTTGAGGATATTTATCATGATGGTCGCGTCATTAGTCTCACATTGACCTCTTTTACGGAACTAAATCACACGCTCTATGCGTCTGCAATATGCAGGTATGTTGATCGAAAACGAGGTTTTGGTGTAGAAAATGACTTATTCGGTTATTTTTAACTTGTGACACTCAGAACTAGGAACTAACAATAAAAGTGATACAAGGAAGAGGTGAACTTAATGGATAGCGTCTCATCCGTCCTGAAGTATTTGGGTACTTTAAGTGTGTCATCAGTTATACATTTTTAATATATAGACAGACGACAGCACAGCAGTTCCAGTTCTGTAATTCAGGTACGCTTTTTACATACACACTGCACCTGTATGTTGAACGTACAGGTACAGTATATTGTTCAGTATATTGGGCAGATGTACAACTGACTATTTCCAGTACAGGTGCATGTCGACAGTTACTGCAGGCCTGTGTGTATAGCTATGTACATTGTACGATGACATGAATATGCCGGGGTGCACTGTGTATGGTACAGTTAGTTGTACATGTAGCTGTACGGGGAATGTGACACTTTATATAGAATGAGATAGCGCATTAACATGCACAGGTAGGCATACAAGTCACAAGTCGCATTAAATATTAATTAAGTTGTATAGTTCAGGTACTAATACAGATGTATTTTAGTGTAGCTCTCAATGTCCCCACATATTGTGCCTTACTTAGCCTATTCCGTACATTTAGGTCTGTTGAAAAGTAATCGTAGCGTTTTTTGACAGCCCGTTTTGTAAGGCCTCGGGACAATATTTCAATCATACTGGTGTTTGACAATCCGATCTTCTTTGTCCTTGGCTGTTGTAAACATGTATCTACAGGAGGTGGATGTCAAGAACATATAAAACACCGCGTGATGGATGTACGCAATGTGTCTTTTTATTAACAGGTGCCTATACAACAATGAACTAGCACATATAGTACATCAGTTTCGTATGTGTTTTATATGTGTTGAATACTTTTAGTACATTGACCAAGAGGTCACGGGGCGTTCTTCTCCCTGTCCTTGTCATGGTTTACTACATTTATTTAGGTCGGCGTGTACTTGTACACCTTGTGACATGATTCAGTAAAGTGTGTAGGCGAGAACGAAAATCACTTTACAAAACGCAGACAAAATACAGTAACTCAAAAATAATAATAAAATAAAAAATAAAGTAAATAATAAGTATCAAGGATAGAAAAATACATATAAAGGTATACCAACTCATGTGTCTGTGGGTTCACACACATTTAATGTCTGTTTTGACACCTTGTTATACTTATATCCCTGCGGTTAATTTGGATGACTAACACATACGTGTATCTTTAACTTACAATGTGGGCTGAACAGTGACCTGGTTGTATTAATACCATATTACGAGGCAGATAGGGCACTAGTAGTCATTACACTTCCAGCTGATTTATTTTTATATAAAATTAGTTTATATAAATACAGATGCACGGTGTCATAATACATGTACCCACCGAATCTACTAGGAATTATGTGTTACGTTTATATATTTTCATTTTCAATATAATAATAATTATTATTATTACTATATTATTATTATTATTGTTATTTTATAATTATGACGGATATATATTTTTTTCTGAAAGAAAAACGCTTCGGCTAGTTATGGTAAGGTACTATTCTGTAAATCCAGCATTCATGTACCTAGTTACTACATGAGCTTCACCTCTTTTGATTGATTTCAGATGTGCAGAAATGAGCGAATTACCCGACTTTTCACTACCATCATCCGAATTCGGGCGGGGCGTCTCCGCGACAACATCCGAGATTGACAGCACCACGTGCAGCACCGTGAATTCTGGTGCATGTAGCCGCACAGAAACTAGAGAGGAGACATGGAATACATGTAGGTATTTACAAAAAAAAAAAAAAAAAAAATGTTGCCACCTACATGTTGTTATGGCAAGTCAAGTTATATAAAATTTAATCATTCTTTCTATAAAGTTTTTTCTTTCTATAAAGTTTTTTACTGTCATTTTGAAGACGGTATTGGTTTACTTTACATGTATGTTCCATACTCATACTCAATTGACCCAAATTTCTCTATAAAGAGTAAAAATATCTGAAAAAATTGTTATTTCATACTCAGTATTTCATTCATCAGTACATTTTCGCTCTATTAATTATTCGTAATTCATTTTGCATTTTGATGAATTCGTTTAATATTTCAGCGAAAACATTTAGGCAAGATTTTGATTTTGATCGCTTGGGTCAAAAGTTAATATCCGCTTTAATTTATTCCAGTGATTAACAAACCTATTCCCGAAGCAATAGCGCCAGGCAATATAATAGAAGAAATCATGTTCAGCGAAAAAACTTCAGTCATGTCCAGGGATGTTGTCCACTCTTCAGAATATGCATGCGTTAACAGTCCGGATATCCGGAAACTCTCCGACGACTTTGACAGCACAGATTCGGAATTTACAGCAGAAAATGTCATCGCAGCTGATGAAAGGTTGCGTGTCACGCCATGCACGTCACAACCGTACAGGTGGATTTGTTATTTAGAAATAACAACCGTAACTGGACTTACGTACAAAGGAACAGGGTTTTTCAATACTATGTTAGGCCCTGGGAAACCTGGCCTGATCCTGACGTGTGCGCACAATTTGTACATCCACAATCATGGAGGCTATGCAAAGAAGATCAGAGTGTACCCTGGAAGAGACATGGGGAACACTCCATACGGGCACTTCACTGTGTATCCGGAGTGTTTCAAAGTCCCGGATGCTTGGCTAGAATCCAAATCACCAGAGTACGATTACGGGGCTCTTTTCGTCACAGATCCAAACCTTATCCCTAAAGCGGTGTACGGTTTTGGATATAGGCTTCTAGATGATTCTGATTTAGAAAAACGTGTGATAACAATAGCTGGTTACCCTGGCGATAAACCGGATGGTACTCTTTGGGTTGCCGGGGGAACGATTGGTCGCGTGTTGCCGTATGCCGTCCATTACGACAACGACACGGAAGGAGGTCAAAGCGGTAGCCCCGTGTGGACTTGGGACAAATATAACTGGATGGTGGTCGGAATTCACGGATATGGAGGAAGCATGCGGAACTCAGCTCGTCGGCTGACAGCGGACTTGGTCAGGCAGGTTTACGCTTGGTCTGAGGATTTGCCCACGGCAACAAGTGACCGACATTCAATGACCTCTTTTCGCAGTAGTAGTTATCGTTGGATGAGGATCACAAGTAGAAGTGGGAGAGAAACAACTGTTTAATGAGATTATTAGACACGTGAAGTTTTATGACATCACAAAATGCACACGTGTTGGCGTGGACAGAAACTTGTTTATCTGTCTATATNTTTTTTTCTGAAAGAAAAACGCTTCGGCTAGTTATGGTAAGGTACTATTCTGTAAATCCAGCATTCATGTACCTAGTTACTACATGAGCTTCACCTCTTTTGATTGATTTCAGATGTGCAGAAATGAGCGAATTACCCGACTTTTCACTACCATCATCCGAATTCGGGCGGGGCGTCTCCGCGACAACATCCGAGATTGACAGCACCACGTGCAGCACCGTGAATTCTGGTGCATGTAGCCGCACAGAAACTAGAGAGGAGACATGGAATACATGTAGGTATTTACAAAAAAAAAAAAAAAAAAAATGTTGCCACCTACATGTTGTTATGGCAAGTCAAGTTATATAAAATTTAATCATTCTTTCTATAAAGTTTTTTCTTTCTATAAAGTTTTTTACTGTCATTTTGAAGACGGTATTGGTTTACTTTACATGTATGTTCCATACTCATACTCAATTGACCCAAATTTCTCTATAAAGAGTAAAAATATCTGAAAAAATTGTTATTTCATACTCAGTATTTCATTCATCAGTACATTTTCGCTCTATTAATTATTCGTAATTCATTTTGCATTTTGATGAATTCGTTTAATATTTCAGCGAAAACATTTAGGCAAGATTTTGATTTTGATCGCTTGGGTCAAAAGTTAATATCCGCTTTAATTTATTCCAGTGATTAACAAACCTATTCCCGAAGCAATAGCGCCAGGCAATATAATAGAAGAAATCATGTTCAGCGAAAAAACTTCAGTCATGTCCAGGGATGTTGTCCACTCTTCAGAATATGCATGCGTTAACAGTCCGGATATCCGGAAACTCTCCGACGACTTTGACAGCACAGATTCGGAATTTACAGCAGAAAATGTCATCGCAGCTGATGAAAGGTTGCGTGTCACGCCATGCACGTCACAACCGTACAGGTGGATTTGTTATTTAGAAATAACAACCGTAACTGGACTTACGTACAAAGGAACAGGGTTTTTCAATACTATGTTAGGCCCTGGGAAACCTGGCCTGATCCTGACGTGTGCGCACAATTTGTACATCCACAATCATGGAGGCTATGCAAAGAAGATCAGAGTGTACCCTGGAAGAGACATGGGGAACACTCCATACGGGCACTTCACTGTGTATCCGGAGTGTTTCAAAGTCCCGGATGCTTGGCTAGAATCCAAATCACCAGAGTACGATTACGGGGCTCTTTTCGTCACAGATCCAAACCTTATCCCTAAAGCGGTGTACGGTTTTGGATATAGGCTTCTAGATGATTCTGATTTAGAAAAACGTGTGATAACAATAGCTGGTTACCCTGGCGATAAACCGGATGGTACTCTTTGGGTTGCCGGGGGAACGATTGGTCGCGTGTTGCCGTATGCCGTCCATTACGACAACGACACGGAAGGAGGTCAAAGCGGTAGCCCCGTGTGGACTTGGGACAAATATAACTGGATGGTGGTCGGAATTCACGGATATGGAGGAAGCATGCGGAACTCAGCTCGTCGGCTGACAGCGGACTTGGTCAGGCAGGTTTACGCTTGGTCTGAGGATTTGCCCACGGCAACAAGTGACCGACATTCAATGACCTCTTTTCGCAGTAGTAGTTATCGTTGGATGAGGATCACAAGTAGAAGTGGGAGAGAAACAACTGTTTAATGAGATTATTAGACACGTGAAGTTTTATGACATCACAAAATGCACACGTGTTGGCGTGGACAGAAACTTGTTTATCTGTCTATATACTGTACAACTGTATACGTACATGTACTACAGGGTACATGCATTACGACGTTTTTTGCATCATTACTTAACGAATTTGTGTAAAAATCTAAACGACAGCATTCAAGCAGTAAAATTCATGTAAAATGTGGTTAGTCATTCATATAGCATAACTGTTTTATCATGTTGCTACCTCCATATTAATTTTTAACTTTTTACGATTTAAACCTTTATCATTATTGAAAGATCATTTATGCACAGTATTCAGTATTCAATTTTTTATTCACCTCTAAATATCAGTGGCATCTTAAGAGTTGAGTACGTGTTGTGCCGGCATTAAAATCAATCAATATCGAATTCTAATGGATTCTGATTAACAAAAAGGCACTGCAAAATTACATATTTCTTTACCCCTCGTACAATGTGTCCGTGTCTTTAAATAAGTCCATAAAATAGCTGTGTGGACGCTACGCAAGTACGTAGTGCTTTACAGGCTTCAAAATCTATTCCTACACGGTTGGCATTAATATTGAAGGACACCAACAGAGAGACACCACACATTAAAAAAAAAAACGCCCATTGACCAATCAAAAACTTCCAAACACCCTGATCACGTTGTGAGGTCAATGTCAACCTTTCTGATATTGCTATAGAGACACTAGCACATCTGAAGCACTTCCGGTGTATTACTGCATAAGTGAACAGTTATCAGTGTGCCACTTCCTGAATCCTGCTCGTGACATGAGGTGCAGCATACCGGTAGGTTATTCTAAAAAGAAAAAACATTAGGTTTTAAGAATCAATGACAGAGCTTTAAATATTTATTTTAAAGTTTAAGGCATAAATGGTGAGCCATTTAAATTACCCTTTCATTATGTTGTGTTATCTTAAATTGTTGTTGATATAAAATTTGAATTTAAATGTATATTAAATTTGCTTCTAGTAGAAGCAAAATGTTTGCCATTTTCCTTTTCTTATGTATAAGGGTTTACCTTTAGTCCTACATGTAATTGCCCTTTGTTTATTTGTTATTGCTACTTAGAGAATATTATTTTGGTATCTGAAATTATATATATCACGCTGTTGATTTTTTTAGTTTTTTTTATTATGTTTTATTTTAGTTTTTACAACAGTGCTGCACTGTAAATTTCTGGAGTGAAATAAACAGGAAGCCAGGATATTACTTATGCCTTTATATCATCAGATCTATAGCCTTTGCGTGCTACACAAGCGATTTTTGCAATGAATAATTGTCTAACACATTCACCTGTAATACCTATTTCTCTTTGCTGCATATTTTCAATTTTTATATTTTCAGTTCCATGAACTACCTATAGCATCACTTCTACTGGAAATATCCTTCAACGTGTCGGCTGTGCTACTATAGTCATTTTTCTACGCAACGTATCGTTATATATAAATATAAAACCATCAATTGGTTAAACAACTAAATTATAAAGGTTAAACTCTGATGACCATGAAATCTTCTCGATTTCGCAGAATCACTGTAATTGGATTCACTGTCGTCTGCTTGATAGCAATGCTGTTTTGGAAGGAGCCAATCCGCGACCACGTCACGTATCTTGTACCGGTATTGGACAACGCGAATGACAAATCGCCATGGGACTCTGTCCCGACGCTTGAAATTTTCCTCCGCATGTTCCACAAAACTTATCCTCTTTACGAGAAGATATTCAGACCAAGCGTGGTTTTATTCTGGCCGCCCCAAATACGTGTGATGGTTATCTTAGACAACGAATCAAAAGAGGATCATGCGCTGGAAAAAGCAATTAGAGACAGTCCGCAATATCCAAAAGTTTTCTTTGAAGATCCTAACCCAGAAGTTTACAACAATATCGGTCCAGACCGTATGCAGAGGTCGATGTTTTATCCCGAAAATTACACCAAGGCCGAGTACGTCGGCTATGTGGATACATACACTCTGTTCGTGACGGTTGTAACGCCCGAAGATCTTTTTACAGACGGTAAGCCCATCGTAATCGGAGTCGTCGGCCAGTTTCTTAACGAATTTTGGCGAGATCTAACAATGAAGCATTCCAAATTATTCAGAACCGGAGAGGTCATGAAATGCATGTCCTACTTCCCCGTAATCATGAAAGTGAAATATATTATTGAATGCCGCCATTACCTAGAGCGGTTACATAAGAAATCTTTTGATGCTATCATCAAAGAAATGTCAGCCAATCGACGCTTTTCTCAATTCAGCATAATGTGTCAGTGCATTTACACGCTTCATCGCAATGAGTACGTCTTTCACCTCCATCCGCGTCCAAACTGGAACTTCAAAGGCAATCTCCCCGGGAGAGTACCACCCCAATTCTACAAAGAAAACTTCACACCTGAAGAACGTACGCCTACCGTCAGAACCTCGATACATTGGAAATTCCATTCACTACCCAAAAAAGAACTGCTAAAATCTCCGTACAACATGGAGACATATTACCCTCAAGCTCTTTTGATGGGAATTTGCTATTCCGGTGGGTTTGATATGTGTCCGTCACACTGTAGATTTTTCAATAGGAGTGCCATTCAAAGAGACATGTTTAATTATGAATGGACGGACTGGACTTGGCACCCCGATTGTATGGCAGCCCAAAAGAGACATTACGAGGAAGTGGACCGTTTGTTGACATATTACAAATCACACGGGATGCCTATTTTTGGCGATAAAAATGTCACCGCTGTTTGTGATCAAATTTATAACATGCTTCCGTTAGATAAGAAGTATCAATCTAATGCCCAGATTAAGACCTAATCTACCAAAAGTAAGTTTAATTCTGAGATCAACCAAGACCCAATCTAAGATCAAGACCAAGGCTTGATTTTCCAGTGATGTACACTTTTTTGCAAGAAGCATTGTACTGGTACTTAATGTCAGTCAACATTCGAAGGCAAATAACTGATTTGGACAGGAGTGAAAAGACAGATACTATATACAGATAAATTATACACTGTGTTGAATTAACTATTTGCATTTTCAGTGTGGGACTTGACTCCCACGGGCAAATTTTCTTAATGTCCATATTATTTATAGCAGATAATTAAAAATTGGTGGTAATTATACAGTTAATCATTATGTAACACTGTATCAAAAAACCTACTTTGTGCACTGCCACCACAATCGTTATAAAAAAAAAGAAAACTGTGTGACTCATTATTTTTTAACTTTACTCAAATTAGAATACTAGCTCTATTGGAGTATCATTTGTTTTTGAATTTATGCAATCTTTTGTGAAATTTTCTCATTCTGGCAATTTAAAAGTATGGACTTGAACTCCCATGAGCCCGAAGCCTTATGCTAATAGTTACACATTTTTCTTGGATAGGTCTTAACTGTTGTGATTAATTAATTAGATTTTAAGTAGATTAATTATATGTTGACTTTGCGGTTAAGCATAATGTATTATTGCATCAGAATTGACAGAAGCCTATTTTGTGCATTATTATTTTCTGCCTTTTGTCTGTACATTTGATAGCTTTGATAGCTTTTCCTTTTTTGGCATGAATTTGAAAAAATGCATTTTGAATATTTTAAGGAAAATCTGCAATCTAGCTGAAACAACTAACTGTGAAAAATGATGTTTCCTTTGCCACTACTACAAGATGCTTTTTATTGTATATAAACATCGTTGATTCCTTTTCATAACCGCTTCGAAAAAGGCACGAATAATTGTTTTATAAGGATGCAATACAGCACAATCTCATTAAAATATGCATCAATCTGGAGAACAAAGTAAAATAGTAAATAAATGACATGAAAGAATATAAAGGCGTTGTTGTTTCTACCTGGCGTAACATCTAAAGCAAAAGTCAATACCATCATCACACAAACACTCGTTAATCTGGCTAACATACCAACGCTGTCTTCTGCGGGGCCCTCGTCTCTTTGTCCAGTGACACAGGCAAATATAGACGTGACGAAATACTAGATAACCCGGTCCATTTTGTTTCCTTAATTTCACAAATGCGACTGAGAGGGTGTGCAACCATGTGAACAGCCAAAAAACCTGGTGAAAACTTTACTTTTCGTCCCCTCGCTGGCGGAGGTCTTGTTAATTTTTAATTGAACTGACTGTGGGACATCACACAGAATTTTACCCAATGTACGTCTAGTAAAAAAGCTTGTACTGTCAAGTTTTATCCAGTTAGTGTCCCTGATATGCCCTCTGACATATACAGCGGTGACATTGCACTGCAACAATCTTTCAAATTTCTGAACATGAAATTCCTTATATCTATATAAATATCTCAGACGGTTAAATCAGGATTAATCTCTCCATACAACATCGCTTAACAATTTTGTGACATAGGCACTCTTTCTTAATGGTTCAATTAATCGACCTCCACATAATCGTTGTGCTGCAAAACTCTGTATTAACCTGCTTAAACCCCCTTTACATTGGACGGCGTCCTTTCTGCGTCCAGCAGTACGGCCCCATTTGAGAGTTAAAGAAGTATAATACTTTACGTGCCGACAACTGGCAGATCATTGAGCATTCATTCTGATACAAAATCAATGCTCATGCCTCCTTATTAAGACCACAGCGATGCCAAATTTCATGGTCGCAGAAAGGACGCAGAAGGGACGCCGTCCAGTGTAAAGGGGGCTTTACAGACAAGTCTATAAAAGATAAGGCCACCGACGCTCGGCCCCTTTGTCCACAGAGTGCAGCGGTGTACTCCCATTCATTTTCACACACTTCGCTAGCCTTTGGAATGTCAAATAATCTTGGGGTAATTTTAGACACAATAAGTGAATCCCAGTGTGTTGCACAAGGTCATCTCAGGTCACTGCCACTATCCCTGGGTGTGTTTTAATCTAGAAATAGTTCTTTACATGTGGTAAATCACTGGGCATAGTGTCTTTTTCTGTTAGAGAGTCTTACGTAAAACTGCAAACAATATTATTTCATGTTGTTATATTCAAGGACAGAGAGAACATTTTAGTTTGTGTAGCTGTTTATTTTCTAAATGAATGCAAAATCCGTCGATTTATGAAAGGACTACTTAGCAAAGAGTACCATGCGTATCTAATAGCGTGGTGCAAAGTAACATGAGAGAAAAGGATATGAACTTGCGCCTTGTTTCGTTGGAAAAAGAAGGTAAATATAATGGATAATTAAATTCTATACTCAGTATTAGCTTACTGAACTAACGGCGTCATATTTATGATACATGTAAAATAAGATATGTACATGTAAATTCATCCTTGACAGTCACATTTTAATAGTATGTTGAAGTTGACTCAACTTAGAAGCGTCTCGTCGTCTGTGTCAAAGGATTTTTGTACCCCAATCGCGTCTAGAGATCAGTAAGTGTAGAATTTTCTCCCCTAGAATTGTATTCCGCGTTTTATATCTCAAGGAACTTACATGTGGTTGAAATGCCAGATCTGGTTTTTTGGACAAGGTCGAGATAATTCCATCAGTATATGAAGGGTCTACTTTCATGGCTTTCTTATGATTATGACCTTGAAAACTGAGTGTTTATGCAGTATGCTTTACATTGTACGGGTGTAAACAGTTGATTCACATTTTCTCTTAACTTATTTTGATGACTTTGAGCAAAGTTTTCTTTACTATTCTAGTGATTAAGGTTAGCAAAAATAATTATTGAAGATGTGAAATAACGGTGTTGTCTTCATATTATGTTAGAGGAGACATAGCGTTGTCCCTCTGGTGGCAGGTTTGAGTATAATCACGTGATGCCTCCATGTTGGAGGAATGAATTGTGCCTCCATACAATTGGTTCATGCAAATTTCTCAGCAAGCTTATTGAAAAAAGTAGCAACCAGAGGCTTTTTAAGATTTATCAGCTGGCAGCAAAATGATTTCTTACTAATTTCAAATTCTGTAAGGTTAGGTAAAACCGTAGTGAAACAAAGATTGGGAGTCTTTTAAGTTGGGGCAACGTTTATAAGCTGTAATATATTATTTTTTCTACTTAACGGATTTAAGCCAACTCAAAATATGAGGTATGTGTTCAGTGCAATATTCAAAAATGAAGCAGGATACAGTTCAATTATTAGAGCAATAATGAGAAAAACTTTTTCCTGACTGTTGTTGGCTATTTTGGGTATTAAACGGTCCCAGCACTTTTCCAAATACAAAAAGAAACCGTACTGACCTGTTTCTTTTGCACAAAACTAAAATAGTGGTGTGGTCCAATATTATAGTTCTGTTGCACAGAAATGACCACTTTTGAATGGGTATGGAAATGATTCTTTTTTCAATGGGTATTGGCGGAAATTTAAAAAAAAAGTCGTGATGTTTTATTTTTAGGGGGATTCAGGGGGTGTCAGGGGGGTCCTGACTATGAGAAGTTTCGAGAAGACACACATTCTAAAGTGACCAGTGCTATGACCTGTGGGGCTACAGGTTTAGTTTAAAAAACCGACGGCCAGTGCTGTCAAAGTCTACGGGACGGTCATTGTTCGTTCTCTTTTATTAAGACGTTGTTGTTTTTCTTGCACACCCCCCACTCCCCATTCACACATACACTATAACCCTGAAACAACTGTGAAAAAAGATGTTTCCTTTGCCACTACTACAAGATGCTTTTTATTGTATATAAACATCGTTGATTCCTTTTCAAAACCGTTTTACAAAAGGTACGGTTGAGGATATTTTTGAAGATTAAAAAACAACAAGGGCGGAAATAAATAAATAAATAATAATTTTAATATGACGAAAAAATACTGTACAAACAAATGTAGAATAAAATAGATATAAAATGGAAAAGATTGATATTGTTAAGTCACTGAAATAGACGAGGTACTGCTAAGCCGAGGTTCGGTAGATCGTGCCGTGGGCCGCTGAGACGAGGTGCTGCAGAGCCGTGGGTCGGTAGATCGTGTCGTGGGCCGCTGAGACGAGGTGCTGCAGACCTGTGGGTCGGTAGATCGTGCCGTGGGCCGCCGAGACGAGGTGCTGCAGAGCCGTGGGTCGGTAGATCGTGCTGTGGGCCGCTGAGACGAAGTGCTGCAGAGCCGTGGGTCGGTTGTGCAATGCGTTTCCTGTGGTCAGATGATCTACGCATTGAACAACCTGACACATACCAGATGTGTGTTCATCCATTTCGTGCCAAGTCGTCTCCCACATGTGCCAACTACCCGCAAGAAAACGCAGTAGATACTCCAGCGCAGTAGACTACTGCAATCATACTGCAAACATGCTTCAAATCTGCTTCGATTGGGGAGCTAATTAGCATATTTGAAACATGCTTCTATCATGCTGCTAATCTACTGCATTAATGCTCCTCTCTGTACAAACCTATGTACTTTTTGGAGTAGAATTGCAGTAGGCCATGCTGCATTTCTACTGCAAATATGCTCCACACCACTACTGCGTTAATGCTTTTTTGCTACTTCGATACTACTGCATTTTCGTGCGGGTATGCTTTGCGCCGCACAGCGACTGACAGCGCCAAGTGCTTTATCTAGCTTAAAGGACGATTCCATAACCCTGTGCACTGGTGCGTGAAATGTGCACGCAATGGATTCAGAATTGTGATTAAAACGTGATATAATTTATTTTTTCAAACAAACATATAATGGAAAGTGATATTGATAAGAGAAAAAGGCTGAATTATTTAACCACTTTGATTGAACATTGGAGTGAGTTCGCGATGTTGCAATTATCATGATGCCTGTACATTTAAAGAAACATTCTCGGTGTTATGTGTTAGTTTAATATGTGTCAAAACAGGCTGTAAATATGGCTTCATGTCGAATCCTACACGGTTGCCATAGTTTCTGAAGGATACCAACCGGGAGGTACCTCACATAACATAAAGATATATAGTATGCCAAATGACTTTGAACTGCCCTTTCATTATGTTGTGTTATCTTGAATTGTTGTTCAAGTTAAGTATAAATTAAAATACTTTAAACTGTTCTAGTATCTACAGGTAGATATTTGCCATTTTCTTTTTCGTATGATTTACCCTTGTTCCTACATATAATAGCCCTTTGTTCATTTCTAATAACTATTTGTAGATTATTATTTTGGTATAGGCAATGGCATATAATTCATAACGATTGTGATTCATATGTTTTCTATTTTGTTTTAAGTCTTTTACAGCACGGCTACACTGTCAGTTTTCAATATATTTCTTATGCCTTGACTTTATATCATATCTGTGGTCCGTACGGGCTACACACGTGATATTTGCAATGAATGATTGTCTGACAAATCTTTACGTGCGAGCATCTTTATATGCATGGACTCGTTTTAGTCATTGGCAAACGTTTATAATGATTACAAAAATACACACACTGGACAAAAGAAGCGTCACCCCTACTGAACCAATACTTTGGGGGAGATAAATGAATGTGGAATGGTATGCTCCTGATATCAACCGACCGACATGGTGGCCTTGTGGTTAGAGTGTCTGCCACCGAAGCGGGGGAAGTGAGTTCAAACCCGTCCGGGGACATACCAGTCCTTTATAAACGGTACCTGCTGTCTCCCCACTTGGCACTCAGCACTAAGGGGTTGAAGCAAGGGCCCTCTCTGGCGGTGGTGAAATGATACGTTGTTAGCTCAGAGCGCCTAATATGGCAGCCGGGCTGTACCCTCCCCAGGGAGGCGAGAGCGACTATAGAGTGCAGCAGTTAAAAAATTATAAAAATAAATAAATAAAAAGTATTTATATATATATATATATATATATATGTAAAACTTCAACCTTCGGGTTGCTATATTTCAATAATGAGTATTATTATTATTTCATTAACATTTAATTTTGCAAAAAAAAAAAAAAAAAAAAAAAAAAAAAAAAAAACACAAAATGAGAACAAAATATACATTTATCAAGACACGCAGTTTCAAGTCAAAAATTAGTACTTACTGGCATAGCCACGTGACCTAATAATAGCTGCCAGTCTACGAGGCAAGGATTGATATAATTGTCTGATGCGTTCAGGACTTATGCTGGCCCAAGCATGAAACACTGAATATAACAGAGTTTGTCTGCTGGTTGGACGGGCATTTGTCAAAAGGTTTGACGTATCATTCCACATATTTTCTATTATGTTTGCATCCGGACTTTGGGCAGGCCATATCACCCTGCGAATGTCCTGTTGGCCCAACCAATCATCAACTGATCTGGGTCTGTGACAAGGAGATTGTCATCCTGTTGAATACCAAACATGTTAATAGTAGATGGTAGCAAGCCTGAATCCAAAATATCGATATATTTCTGGTGATTCATGTTTCCATTAAAGGGATAATAACTCTTCGTATGATATCTATATTTCACAATAAAAACATTGTGAATAACTCATAGAAATATAATATATTCTGTTTTACCACAAAAACGACAGTTATAGCTATTATTCTGATATCTGAGCTTGTCTTTAGACCACGTGACCTCCATTGATGGCTATACTCTGTTAAAATCTCTTAAGAGATTTTAACAAAAAATCAAACTTTTAAGAAAAAAACCAGGGACTAACTTTGAATGTAAAAATGGATTCATTAACCATTGGT
>NW_019773659.1:529016-612200 GCF_001039355.2 Lingula anatina | reverse complement strand
CCACTCATTTGGACTTAGAGAAATTTGGACTGAGAAATATTTCGTAGCTTATACAAATGTTCAGAAAATGGCCATAGGGTCTACAGCTTGAAGAAAATTCACTAATCAAAATTGAAACTGCGTTATATTATACAGAAAAATTGTGCACTTCTGACCTTGACTTGTCAGTGTAAACAAAGTGTACTGAACGCACCGCAAGCAAGCACGTGAATGCCGCATTTGATACTTTGTATCAGACGCTTCATTTTACTTGACAACACAGTGTTTACGATGTCACGTTCATGTTATATTCATTAATAAATAACAACGGCAATAAACTATTTTCATATGCATGAGTATTTTCCTTATTATTCTCTTCAATAATTTTGTTGTAAAGTTAATGGCTTACACCTTCTCATCAGTTTGACAAATCTGAAAATAGCTAAGTATACTCACTTCAACTGTTAAACATAATGAAAGTTTTAAATGTACTTAGATGTCTCTCCACACACACACACAAAAAAAAAATCATAAAAAATAACGATTTAGTGAAAAACACCCATTTTCCCATTGATTTGAATGAGGACTTCCGACTAGTGCGTCACGCAGGGTGTAACGCACTTCAACTTAGCGTAGTTCTCTTATTTGGTCGGTGACCCCCAACTTTTTTGGCAAAATTAAAATCTACTTGGATGCCTCTTTACACAAAAAAATTTTAAAAAAAATTCGAACGTCAGAAAGTCATAAAAAATAATGCTTTAGTGAGAAACACCCATTTCCCCATTGATTTGAATGGGGACTAGTGCGTCACGCAGGGTGTAGCGCACTTCAACTTGGCGTAGTTCTCTTATTTGGTCGGTGACCCCCAATTTTTTTGGTAAAATTTAAATGTACTTGGAGGCCTCTCTACACAAAAAAATTTTTAAAAAAATTCGAACGTCAGAAAGTCATAAAAAATAATGCTTTAGTGAGAAAACACCCATTTTCCCATTGATTTGAATGGGGACTAGTGCGATATGCAGGGTGTATCATATTTGGGGCTAGTTCTCTTATTTGGTCGGTGACCCCCAATTTTTTTTGCAAATTTTTAATGTACTTGGGTGTCCCTTCAAACAAAAAAAAAATTAAAAAAATTCAAACGTTGGAACATGTAACGACTGATCTACCTTAACCACTACCAATTCACCCACGCCATTGATGCTGATGCAGCCCAACACCATGATGGATATGCTGCTCCAGGTTAAAAAATTCAGTGCATGTGGTTCAAACGCTTTACCAGGAGTTCGCCAGCATCGGACCCGTCTGTCATCAGAGGTCAGATCAAAGCGACACTCATCAGAAAAATTATATATGACCAATTGCCATAGACTGTCCGGTTCCAGACCCTGTTGGCCCTAGTTCACTCTACATTGCCTGTTTTGTAACGATATAAGAGGTTGCAGTCTTGCTACCTTGCTGCACACTCCCTGAGCATGTAACCGACGCCTAGCAGTTTTCACAGACAGATTGTTATGTGTGAAATTGTTCCACTGTATTGTCAACTGACAAGCAATGTAGAACCTTGACAACCTGGACATCAATATCAGTTGTCGGTCTTCGTAGTCAGTAGTTGTTCTTTGACGACGCATCAGAGGCAATTTGTCTCTTGATCCAGTGTGTCCAATATTGTTGTATGGTTGTGACCAATTGTGTTAAATTGTGTTAGAGGTGACTATGCAGTGGGTTCCTCTAGTGGTAAAAAAGGAGAGAAGTGAGTAGTTTTTCCATGTTGGAGGGAGTGTGGACTCCATGCGGGGTGAAGTTGTGACATGTTTGTTGGCCACACGTGGTTTGAATGTAATGTAAAACTGTAAAATAATTTTTAAAAAATTGAACCAGCGCAAGTTTTTATTTACTTTTAACTTCAACATTTGGTGCCGCGAGCCGGTGTCACGAGTACGGTCCGTTCTGCGTGAACCATCCGTCCTGACTGATTGTACACGCAGCAGACGCGTGTATGAGCCGTTCCGTAAATGATCCGTTGTTATTCACCAGTACTGTTATATTCGGCTAGTTCATTTCCTACCACATTATACATTTACTATGATGGGGATAAAATTCACGTGTTAATTGATAATTTTGATAGAGAATCAGCGTCAAATTACAGTTCGACTCATAGATGAACCTACCGTGAACGGGCCGTCGTTATTCAGCTGCTAGCTACTATTTTTGTATTGATTTTACTAGGCTAGTGTGTTGATATGACCACCTGAGGGAAATCGCAGTAGAGGTGAACATCTATAAGATATGAATACTTCTAAAGCTTACGTTTGAATTTGCAGTATGTTCTCAACAGTGTTTGTTTATTAAAAGTTAAGAATGTATTGATGACTCTATAGAGACGGACTGTACACGCCGGAAGTATCTCAGATTTGCCAGCGCTTTGTGCGCATGAGGAGAACGGATGGTTCACGGTCCGAGCGGTACACGCCACACCGGGAATACATGTATAGCAGGGATACAGTGTCAAGGATTTGCACGCCTTAGCCATGTCCAAATTAAGGAAAACCAGAGCTTCACTTAGAGGATGGGTCGCTCGTTCCTGTGAACAAATAAGAACACTTTTGGAAGAAGAAGAGGATATTGACACTCTAAAGGACTGTATTGCTGATTTTGAAAAGCGGATTTCCAAGCTGGATGAGGTTCAGTTGGAAGTAGAATTATAGTTTGAATCGGACGGTGAGTTGGAAGCAGACCAACGCGAGGCGGCAGCATTCAGGGACACGGCCAAGGGATGGTATATAAAGGCCACGAAGAGGGTATCTAGTGAAGCTCCAACTTTCAGTGACCGAACGCGAGAGGTACAGTGATATAAAACATTGTCCGTACGCTAAGCTGCCAAAAATAGACTTACCAAAATTCTCAGGCAATGTCTTGGATTGGCCCGTTTTTTTCGATCAATTTTGTGCAGTCATTGACAATAATAAGGACATTTCCACTATTTCCAAGTTTGCGTATCTGCGCTCTTTGCTAGAGTGAAGGGCCCAGGCCACCATTGCAGGCCTAACACTTACCAAAGACAACTACGAAGTGTCAAAAAGACTATTAATAGATAGATTTGGAAATAGTGAGAAAATCATTTTCAATCACATCCAGGAAGTATTGAAAATAACTCTGCCATCCAATTCAACCATTACTCAGTACTGGAAATTCTACAATGACCTAACAGCACATGTGAGGAGCTTGGAAAATTTAGGAATTCATGGACGACAATATGGAGTTATCCTCACGCCCTTGGTGATATCAAGGTTACCACAGACCATGAGACTGGAGTGGGCTCGTGACAGTCTGCATCGGGAGAGTGATCTGGAATGGTCCAGAGATTTTTTACACCGAGAAATTCAACGTATGGAAAGGTCACAGTCATTCACAATGGGAGTTACTACATGTGGTTCAACAGGAAAGTCAAAAACATTGCCATGTACTGCAGCAGCTTTGCAGACAAGTGTGAACAGTTCAGGTAACTCATGTGCCTATTGCCATCGTACAGGTCACTCTATTGACCACTGTTTTGATATTACTACAGTCTCACCTAATGAGAGAAAGCGCATGTTACGTCAGATAGGTGCATGTTTTAGATGTTTAGCTGTTAAGAAGGGTCACAATTTTAGTAGGTGTAGGGTAACATGTACTAAATGCAATGGTAGCCACAACAAATTACTTTGTGGTGCATTTAAATCAGTCACTGAAGCATGCCCTGTTAGATCCAACTTAGGTGTAAGTCAGGGAGATTTAGCTCCTGGGTCAGGTGGGACTAACCATTCACTTTCTGGGAAGGGCAAGGTACTTTTGCAAGTTGTGAAAATTCAGATTCAAGGACCCAAGGAGAGTGTTTATGCCAATGTGTTATTTGATACAGGGTCTGATAAAACTTACATTTCCCAAGATTTGGTGTGCAGGGTTTCACCTGAATGGGTGGATCGTGAATTTGTTTCTTATAGTTACTTTGGCAATGAGAATTCAACCCAAACTTCATTTAGTGATGTTTACAATGTGGTCTTGAAAGAAAATCAGTGTGTAATTTCAATCATGGCAACTGGAGTCCCAGTCATTTCAGCACCACTTGCTTGTCCATTAGTACCTCCACATTTTTTAATTCCCTTGAGGGAGAAGTGGTAAATGTGGAAAATAGTCCCGGGGAGAAGGTGTCAATTGATCTCCTCATTGGCCTGGATTCATATTGGAGATTTTTCACTGGCGAAACCGTGAAACTTTCACAACATTTGATTGCTCAGAAATCCATTTTTGGTTGGATAGCATCAGGAGTAGTTCCTGGATAGTATTAGGAGAGACCAAATTCTCCACGTTTATTATGGCAATTGGGAGTAGTGCAAAGGGTTTTTCTAGGTAGAGATGGTCTAGTCAGGTCAATTGAGGTCAAAACTAGTAAAGGGTTAATTACCAGACCAATACAAAAGTTACATGACCTTGAAATTAGTAGTGGGGTAGGTTTAGAATCTTTGCCAGTAGAACCTGAGTTAGATGATCAAGGGGTTAACATTTCTACAAGAAAGCAACAATTTGACATTGATCATGCGCTTTCTCCCAACAACACAACTGAGACAGAAACTGCTCAATATTCAAGATATGGAAGAAAGATTAAAAAACCAACTATATTGGACTTATGAACTGTTATGATAAACTGTGAACTAAGTGAACTGTGAATGTTCAATGTGAACTGTGAATATTATTATCATGAACTGGAATTAAGACAAAGGACTGGACATGGACTTGATAATTGGCACACTATTAACTGTATTGTATTGCTAGTAATAAACTAAGATTTATTATCATTGTATAATTCAATGAAATATATGTAATATATTTCAAGGTGGGGAGAATGTCAAATATTGTTGTATGGTTGTGACCAGTTGTGTTAAATTATGTTAGAGGTCACTGCAGTGGGTCCCTCTAGTGGTAAAAAAAGGAGTGAAGAGAGTAGTTTGTCCTTGTTGGAGTGACTGTGGACTCCATGCGGGGTGCAGTTGTGACATGTTTGTTGGCCACACGTGGTTTGAATTTAATGTAAATTAAAAAATGAACCAGCGCAAGTTTATATTTACTTTTAACTTCAACACAGTGTTTCTATACCGAGACCAGACCCTCTACACGGTTCTCACTGAACAATTCAACTGTATCGATATTCTGGCATTGCTTATATTCCCCAATCTACATGTGATAGATACAATACGAGGTTAACACAACTTTCAAATCCAACGTTTATTCAATGTCTTCTCAACGTTATGGTTCAACATTGTTTCAACGATAAAACAACATAATTTGCCCGCTGGGCCAGGTGTGACTGTTAGGTGTACTTTGCAGTAGCACTTCAATTCTAGCCCGACGGCTTAGAAGTCAGGACACACTAAAATTTTCAAGATGTCTCAAGGCGGGGAGTCGGTTCCTAACGGAGGAGAAACTGAATCCCTAAACGACATTATAACCCATAAAGTTAAAAATGCGGTCGTCGCCTCTCAGACAGTTGTGCTATCCAAACTACAGAGCATGATTGACGCAGACTCGAATATTAATCAATTCACCGAGTTCATGGACTAAACACAAAAGCTTATTGCTAACATGGAAAACTCAAGGAAGCCTTAAAATAAAGTGAACGAAACTGGAGATTTCAGCTATACCTAGAGCCATGTATAAGAGAACGGGGTATCGACAGTGTCCAGTAAACAGGCCGGGAAATTGTTTCTCGTGCGGCACAAGAGGGCATTGAACCAAAGACTGCCCCATCGATGCCAAAAAAAAAAAAAAAATGAAAAAATGAAACGATAAGTAGACACTGTTATACTCACAAAGGAAAATTTGAACCTCTAGATGATGCATGTTTATCGTGTGATAATAAATGTTCAAACAATAGCGAAAGTAAAGTATTAGAATGAGATTTTGAGCAGTTATCCCAAACAGAATGTTTTGCACAGCGAAATTGTATTTTGTCAACAGTAGATAGATTTAAGTCACATTTCAAAATGGGTTGGCACAGAGGCTTATTGAAAATTTTTTGAATCAGGTTAAAAAAATTTTTTTTAAGATACACCTGAGAAGATTTTTCTCAAAAACAACAAATCCGCTGTAGAAAACGCTACTTTCGTATCCAGCGAAATTAGAGCTTTGTTGGACAAAAGTTGCATATCAGAGGTACATTTCCAACCCCAGGTGACCAACCCTTTCTCCGTCGCTTACGGTAAAACTCAATTAGTATTAGATTGCAGGCACAGTAACCCCCACCTATTCAAATGAAAATTGAAGTATGAAGATTCCAGCGTAACCAGAGATATATTTAAAAAAAGATAAAAAAAGGCGGTATATGGCCTACGTGTTTTCATACAAATTGAAATCGGCTTTTTTCCACATTTCACTTTTTCCTGATCGCCTCACCTTTTTAGGATTTAGTTTGATCATAGACGGGAAAGGAAATTTAATTTGTTTATAATTCACTTCCATTCGGAACAGACACTTCCGGATTCATATTTTCTAAACTTACAAGGCATTTTGTCAAATACATCATGTCGAAGGGACACAAAATCGTCATGTGCTCGGATGATGGTTTGGGTGAAGACGCCAATTTTTCTAGCTCTTGTCGGCTCAGCAATTTAATCGGATAAGAATTGCTTTTTTTCGGTTTTGTTCTAGCCGAAGATAAATGCGAATTGGAACCGAAGCAGGTTATTACGAGGCTTTTGTTTCGGGCAAATTCAGAATCAGCAGTGAGGGGGTGAAACGTATTATTTCAATTTCAAGAGACATACTCGAACGGGCACAGAGAGGCCAATTATTGTTAAGCGCGAAGCTTGTTGATAGTTTCGTCGGACAGATAATCAGTTGTAGTTCCGTTTTGGAAAATATCGCCAGGTTTGAAAGCAAAATTTTGCTATTTTTGTATTGAATTCAAAGCAAGCTAGAAAAGCAAAACAATGAATTCCGTACAGACAATCAAATGGATTTGATTTTGGTTCGAAAATAAAAAAATCATGGAACAACAACGGTGCTGATATCAGTCAAGGAAGTGCGTTGATCATTTTGATTTTGATTTATACTCAGACGCGTCTGACAGCGGTTATGATGGGTACATGTTTAACTCGTCTGTATTAGACTCGAACAGCGATATTAAAGCCTTTCATCCAGTATTGAGGTTTTCCAGGTTGTTCAAATTTTCCTGATTCAAGCAGAGATTCCGACTTCAAGAGTTTTGCTCAGCATTTTTGGTATCGAGGGTACATAACAAGCCAAATTCGGCTGGGTTTTGCAAAACAATTCTCTCATTTGAAGGAGCCTCATTGCGAGGAACAGAACTTGGTTGCAACCCGTTTTGTCAGTTCCGAGCGGGTATGCGTTTTTAAGGACATTTTGCGCGTCACATTTGGTTGACGATGGCCAAATGAATGAGCCTCTGATAGGCAATAACCTCCATGAGAGGAAAAGTAATGAGCTATATTCGTTTTTATTGGATTTGAGTGTGTATGAGGCTTCGAGGGTACATTGCGCGTCACATTTGGTTGACGAAAGCAAAAAGAATGCATTTCTGACAGGCGATAACCTCAATGTGAGGAAAAACAATGAGCTACATCCGTTTTTATCGGATTGAGTGTGTACCAGGCTTCGAGGGTACATTGCGCGCCCCATTTGGTTGACGATTGCAAAATTAATGATCCTCTGACAGGTAATAACCTCAATGTGAGGAAAAACAATGAGCTATATCCGTTTTATCGGATTTGAGTGTTCTAGGCTTCGAGGGTACATTGCGCACCCCATTTGGTTGACGATGGCAAAATGAATGTGCCTCTGACAAGCAATATTCTCAATGCGAAGAAAAGCAATGAGCTATATCCCTTTTTATCGTATTCGAGTGCGTATGAGGCTTCGAGGGTACATTGCACGTCACATTTGGTTGACGACGACAAAAAGAATGCGCCTTTGACGAGCGATAACCTCCATTTGAGAAAAAAGCACTGGGGTATATCCGTTTTTATCGGATTTGAGTACTAATACAGTGTCTAAAGCACAATATGAGCCTTAATTGAATGAAAATTGCACACATATCACTCTTTTGAATGGAGATAATTTTTCGGTGAGAAAAAGCGCCCTACACTTGTCAGTTCATAAGATCGGTTTGGAGCACGCAAAAGGCTAGTAAAATTTCAACATGGAATGTATTAAAATCCATTAACAAAATCATGAATTTCATGCCTAGCGAGTTGTCTTCCTGTTCAGTTAAGGTCAACTCTGACAACATGAATGTCACACATATTCTTAATGTGGGAAATAAAAAGAGCAAAATTTACTTCATCGCAATTGATATTCATAAATGCTGCAGTAATAAACAGATAGCTATTTTCCCTATACCTGGATACCGAGATTGCTCAGTCATAAAGCCGATTTTTTAGTAGAATTGTCGACAGAGACGTTTGGAGTATCAACCACAAAGTTTTTCATTTTTTATAATCCCTTTTTCTGTCGTTATGACAGGGGCTTATTTGCCATTCATAATAATAAGAAATGCAAACATTTTTGAGAGCATGGTGTCCCGGAACGTCCGGGATAAACATATTCAAATTTGATTGAAAGAAATAATTTTATAGTGCCTCCTACTGCTTTGATATGTAAAGTTTTGAGAAAATACGTTAAAGATCGGTCAAGAGACACAGTAATTATACCTGGACGGAGATTCTCTCCTTTTTGGTCTTTGTTGTTCGCATTCGAAGAGCACATAGTTAATTTAAGCGTTTTGCCTAAGGAAAACTTCATTTAAGAGGGAGATAACGCAAGGGCATTTTCAGCCAAAGGCATATTAAATTTGGCATGAAAGCGTTAACGTTTTCATTTTAAGCTTATTGAGATTTTTTTTCTCATGAATGTTTTCCCATATTTTGCCAGGCGTGGCTACAGACGCAGTTTTCCATAGTGAATTTGCTGTTTTGCATGCACAGTTTTATCTATGGTTTTTATTGAGCGGCATCTAATTCTTAAGGAGATGTGTTTTACGTACAATTTATGCAGTATTGTATGATAATAATTGTATGATAATAATTGTATGATAATAATGATGTAACGGAGTCCAAAGTTAAGTAAACGGTAGAAGATTAATAATAATAATAATAATAATAATTTATTAAGATAATAATAATAATAATAATAATAATAATAATAATAATAATAATAATAATAATTTATTAAGATTGCAACCCAGTGGGTTGAAGTTGTACATAGAATGTTAAAAAAAATTATAATGATAATAAAATGAATATTTGCATGAATGAAACTGAGTTAAAAGACTGCTAACTGAACTTTAAAATTATTGTACTTAGACTGCTAACTGAACTTTAAAATTATTGTACTTAGGATAAAAGACAGCATAATTCTATTGAGAATTTAAAAGTGCATATGGAATAAAAGAGCATCGGAATCTGTCGGTCTTAAATTTGGGCACTTTGTATCTATTGTTAGATCTTAAAAGACGATTGGGATGCTCAATTAAGATGTGATTCAATTTGTCAGAGGATTCAGTTATTTTGTAAAAGAAAGTTTTGCACAGATCTTCCCTTCGTTTTTCTAAAGTGCACATATTTGCCAGGTTCAGGGATTCATCATAGTGTAGGTCAGGGAAAATAATTTTTAAAGCACGACTTTGGACAGTCTCTAAAAGTTTGCATTGCTCTATAGTTAGTCCTGGATGCCATACAGGGCAGGCATATTCTAGAATTGAGCGCACTATACTTTGGTAAACTTGGATTAAGTCAGCAGGGCTGAGCTTAGCTCGCTTCAGTTGACGGAGGAAATAGAGTCTTGCACATGCCTTTTTATATATATGATCCACATGAGTACCCCAATTTAGGTCATTGCTAATATGGATGCCCAGAAGTTTGAACTGTGTAACCTCACAGATTGGCGTGTCATTTATAACTATTGGTGGGAGGTCTGGTTTAGAACGTGTAAAATTTAGGGTCATGGTCTTGGGGTTTTTTTTTGGCATTCAGTTTCATATTGTTATTTTGTGTCCACAGCACTATTTCATCACTTGCACTTTGTAAGTGGCATGGACCGTCAATATTACAAATGTCATACACTGTTGTATCGTCAACATATTTGTAGTCTGGACATCTGGATTTTAAGTCATCGATCATGATGGCAAAAAGCAGTGGCCCAAGAAGGGTACCCTGGGGTACTCCACCATGTGGGTGTAGCCATTCAGAGAGAGAGCTTTTATATTTTACTCTCTGGGAGCGGTTGGATAGGAAGGACTGCACCCACCTGACAAGTGGTTCAGGTACACCCTTGTCATAAAGTTTTCTTAGTAAAATGTTATGATCAATGAGATCAAATGCCTTTGAAAAGTCCAGGAAAAGAATTCTGGCATACTTCTTGTGATTTTGAGAGGGTTCAAGACCCTGCATCCAATTGTGAATGAGTTCAGTTACTGCATGTGTAGTGGAACTGCCCTTGACTACTCCAAACTGTGTTCTGTCAATATTAATGTATTCGCAAATCCACTTAACAATAAATGATTCTAACACTTTACTAAGAACAGGAGTGAGTGATATTGGTCGCAAGTCATTCTCAATAGACATTGGTGGAGAGGATTTAGGAAGAGGGATGACATCTGCTGATTTCCATACGTCAGGGACGAATCCCTCGCGCAATGAGCTGTTAAAAATGGCGCAAATCGGCTTTGCAAGGAACCCTGCAAAATCCCTCAGCACCCAGTTTGGGAGCTGGTCTGGGCCGGTGGCCTTGCTAGTGTTGAGGTTCAGTAGGCATTTCTCGACATCGTCTGGGTCTATTGAAAAATGTGCAATGGATTCAGGTTTGTATTCTGAAGACGGTGGGGCTAATGGAATGAGATTTTGGCTCACTGAGATAAAGAACTTGTTAATTCTACTTGTAAGGGTGTTGATGTCACCACCACAGGTTTTATCTGCTAGGGATTGTAGAGAACTCGGCCGATTGTATATTCCAGAGAGTCCCTTTGTGTGATTCCACCATTTCTTTGAACTACAATCTTTCAAGGCCTCTACCTTTTTCTGATAGTATCTGGCTTTCAGAGAACGGTTCATCCGGTTCACCTTATTCCTTAGAGAGTGGGCTGTTTGCATGTCACCAAGCTTGAAAGCATTTTGCCTTTTTTTGATGAGTTCCTTGAACTCAACTGATACCCAAGGCTTATCTGAACTGTATTTTGTGATGGTTTTCTTGGGAAGGTAGATGTCAAGAGCGTCCTGGACAGTTTCCGTGAAGTGTTTGAATTGTTCGGCACAATTATTCATCCGGTAAAGAGGTGTCCAATCATGTTGCGTCAGTTCACTAGCAAAAAGGGCTTTAATTCAATTTGTCGTAATTGAGTTTGATACTCAAAGGGAATATTCAACATTTATTTTTCTTTTCTTTTCTATAACATAACACAGCAGAAATACACTCAATGTATTATTTTAATTGTTATAAATTCCAATTCAAAGAAATAAAACCGACTCCCTCCTCCTATCGGCCGGGCTAGTCGGCAAATTAGTATTTGCCTTTGTTTTGTGTATGCTATATAGAATAGTAAAGACTCGTTACATAATTGCATGTATCTTGTCATATTGGAGGAAGGCAGGAATAACATTTGCTGTACATGTACAAGACCAAAAATACAATCCCATGGTACAGCGGTTTTATACTCATTAGTCATATTATAAGCAGACCAGGCATTATAAGTACCCAAGATCTGCCTAATCTAATTACTCTGATTTAGGGCGTGACACTTCTATTGTCCAGTGTGTGTGTGTGTGTGTGTGTGTGTGTAATTACTTATCATAGCATATGTGCTTTCCCAAATAATGATGTATTTGTTCATTTTTTCTTTATTTTCAGACGGGACAAACTACATGAATTAGCAACAGTCATCTTGGAATATTTGTCGAAACGTTGGCTGTGATACTCCAGTCTTTTTTCCACGCAAATTTCCGTCATTAAAACATGGTCTGTTGGTCAAAGAACTATAATACAAAGGAGAATTACTGCATGATAACCATGAAATCTCGATTTCTCAGTGCCACTGTGATTGGACTCGCTGTCGTCTGGTTGATGGCAATGCTGTTTTGGAAGGAGCCAATCCGTGACCACGTCACAAAATTTGTGTTTAAAAACGCGATTGACAAATCACCATGGGACTCGGTCCCGACGCTTGAAATATTCCTCCGCATGTTCCACAAAACTTATCCTCTTTACGAGAAGATATTCAGCCCCAGCGTGGTTTTATTCTGGCCGCCCCAATTACGTGTGATGGTTATCTTAGACAACGAATCAAAAGAAGATCATGCGTTGGAAAAAGCAATTAGAGACAGACCGCCATATCCGAAAGTTTTCTTTGAAGATCCTAACCCAGATATTAACATCAATAAAGGATCGAACCGAAAGCAGTGGTCGATGTTTTATCCCGAAAACTACACCAAGGCCGAGTACGTTGGCTATGTGGATACAGACGCTCTGTTCGTTACGGTCGTTACGCCGGGAGACCTTTTTCGAGACGGCAAACCCGTCGTGGTCGGAGTCGTCGGTAATTTTTTTTCGGTAGATTGGGAAGTGCTAACAATGAAGCATTCCAAATTATTCAGAACTGGAGAGGTCATGAGATGCATGTCATACTTCCCCGTTGTCATGAAAGTGAAACATATTATTAATTGCCGCCATTACCTAGAGCGATTACATAATAAATCTTTTGATGCTATCTACAAAGAATTAGCAGTCCATGGTCGTTATTCACAATTCAGCATAATGTGTCAGTGCATTTACACGCTTCATCGCAATGAGTACGCCTTTCACCTTCAACCACTTCCAAACTGGAACTTCAAAGGCAAACTCCCCGGGAGAGTACCATTCCAAACCTACAAAGAAAACTTCACAGCTGAAGAACGCAAGCCTATTGTCAGAACCTCGATACACTGGAAATACCATTCAACACCCCCACAAGAACTGCTCAAAACACCGTACAACATGGAAACTTACTACCCTCAAGCTCTTTTGATGGGAATTTGCTATTCCGGTGGGTTTGATATGTGTCCGTCACACTGTAGATTTTTCAATAGGAGCGCCATTCAAAGAGACATGTTTAATTATGAACGGATGGACTGGACTTGGCATCCCGAATGTATGGCAGCCCAAAAGAGACATTACGAGGAAGTGGACCGGTTGTTGACATATTACAAATCACACGGGATGCCTATTTTTGGCGAGAAAAATGTCACCGCGGTTTGTGATCGAATTTACAACATGCTTCCGTTAGATAAGAAGTATGAATCTAATGCCAAGACCAAGACTTCTGCAGAAACCAAGACCCAATCTAAGATCAAGACCAAGGCTTGACTTTCAGGTGGTCTGCAATTGTCTTGCAAGTATCATCGTATTGATACTTAACGTCGGTTAACATTATAAGTCAAATATCTTCATTGGACAAGGAATGAGTAGACGGCTATAGCTACCATCTATAGATTCATTGTTCACTATGTGTAGATATCCACAAAATGACTAATTATGCGCACTTTTCTGAAAACGTGTGGCCACGTGCAGATATCCACGCGATATTTACAGGGTTTGCCACTGTTTAAGTTGACGGAGTAATAACTTGTTGGAATGAGTAAGAATCTGAAAAACACAGCACAAAATTTGAGTTGTTTTGTCCGAGTTATGCTCACTAAACCTGAATTTCTTTATTATATATGTTATGCATTGGAAATAATGACAGTCCCAAAAGTAGTATAGTATAGTAAAAATGTATCATAATATATATTCTTCGTGATGCTGAAATATAGCTGTCGGTGGTAAGTGGTTTTGATACGTGTTAAAAACATGTATTTGTATTGGCAAAATAACGTTTTCACTTTGCTTATATGCGGAATGTTTATCTTTACATTAACGCAATAAAATAAAAATTCTAAAGCATTACCTTTCTTTTCTGTTATGTTGCTTTATTCAACAACGCACGTGCTTGAGCACATACGGTGGCGAAGCGGTTATCGTCGACATCGTCATTGTTAACTAGGGTGAGTTAGTAATCGTAGTTTTCTACGTAACTCTGCAAGTACGATATGCCCATTGGAACTGACATGATAAATGACTAAGGCGTGAACTACGAGCTGGTGCCGCGGTTGGTTTTACATTTCTATTTATCTCTTCATTTATTTATGTTTGTTTTTTCCTGGGATGTCTCATTTAAAAATGTATTATTTTGATTCTTAACTGATAAAACTAGAAGTAACCCTTCAAGAAGATTCCCCAGCACCAGATTTTTGGAACTCCCTTTTGCGATTAAATAAGCGTCAAAACGGCGGTGTTGAGGGAGATCCATTTGAAAGCAATAACAGTTTTTACAAAAAAAAAAAAAAAAAAAAAAAAAAAAAAAAAAAACTGTACGCTGATGTTTCAGTATGAGCCCGAAATGGCGAATTCGCCCCGATGGATTTTGGATGTGGCAACATTATCACATAACACAGCATGTTTCTTGCCGCATTATTCTAAGCGAATATAGAATATAGAAAAACCCTAACGCACAGAACCCGCCAAAACTGGCCATTGCCGGGGCAGTCGAAATTCTGTGTCTCCTACAGGTAAATGTCTACAAGAAAATTTATTACAAACGGCAATCTTTTTTAAAAAAATTAAAAATATCAACCATCGCCTCTTATTTGATATTCCCTGCAAAAGCATAGGTGACATTTGCCCTGAGTGCTGTATGTTGAAATCGTATACGATATTTCATTTTTTTTTCTTTTACAGTGTAAGAATCAAAGGGTTACGGTGTGTATGTTAAATTCTTAATGTTTGGGTGCCGTGCCATTTTTCTCTGACCTTCAGGTTAGGTCGGAGATAATCGGTTTGTCAATGTGAAAGAGATCAGAGCCCTTTTCAGGCCCAGTGCAGTTGCCGTACAACCTCCGTACGGCTTCCTTTAAGATTGATACGTTTTCGGTGCAATCCTACAAGTTATTCAGCTCCAGCGCGGCCGGTATAAGATAGGCTTCAATTTCACAACAGTGAATAAAAGTAAACTTTAAACATCTTCAGTGAATCACTATTATTTTCCTCTTAATACTAAAAAGTGGGGAAATGCCTACAACAGATCCAACCCTTCCGCAAGTCCAAGATCACCGCAAGTCCGAAGAACAAAGCCCGAACGGGAACTGTGCTACGCAAGCTACGATACTGCTTTTGCCTACTAGCTCGTGATTTGAAAACAAATATGTCAAAAGTTAAAGTTTGATTAATTCGTAAAGGCCCCGGAGGGAATCCGTACAATTTCTCACGGCCACCGCATGCCTCCACTCGGACGTCACACGAAAAGAAATGTACTGGTACTCATACATGTAGAATAAGGGTACCATACTGGCATACATGTACGAATGGCATATAGCAAACGTAACCTAGGATTCAATCTGCCCTTAAAAATGTATAATTTGAATCACTGTATGTTAATTGTCTTCGACAAATTTGTAAAACCTAACGCAAAAGTATAGTTGACTGTACAAAAATGTGAATAAAAAGAAGTTGTATCTGTCATACAGGCCTTCAAATCTTTTGACTTAATGTTTCAAACTATTCCATTTCTGTCCAGCTACACTGAACAACAGTACTGGGCGACCACGTTCCTGAAATATTCACAAAATCGATCCCATTCAATCTAATTAAACGTGAAAAGCTGACAGAGTTAATTGGAACGCGGTCAGAACAAATAGCGGCAAGGGCATACGTCGATGGCTAATTAGTATGTCTTTCGCCACGTTGACGTACTAGCTATAATTGTGTAATAGTAAATCATACTGAAATGAGTATTATATGTAATCAATATCTACACTAAATTAGCAGCAGTTAATTAAAAGCTGGTGGAGTTTTGAGTAGCGTCACATACAGTCAGGCGGTGAACGTTAGTGGGGTCATTCTGCCTTGGCTCGGTTCCACAGAAGAACTTTAGCCCGAAAAGTGGTCTAAACTTTAAAAGCAATGGTTTGGCTTACTTCAGTTCAAGACAAAGTCACGGTAGTCCATTTGAATAAACTTAAATTCGCTTGATGCATCAGTTATGTCTTATTTGCTGTAAAAAATACGTAACATTTAATTTAATTAAACTACTGCTGGTTCATTTTGTAAAACGTAAACTTAAATCTTTAGAGCTTTTAGGCCGATTTGAGAACTCGCCTGCGCGCGTGCTCGTGTGTGTATGTGAATCAGACCCTAGGTCTCAAGGTTATAATGTAAGAACGCTGTGTTTGTTTGGGAGTTACAATTTTTATATAGGCCGAATAGGCTGACTCAAACGTGAGGACACACTGGACACGGATCCACGAATCCGACGAATTGACACATGAATCATACCCTACGTATATACTGATGAATTCGTTTTTTTACTGTTGCATGAAATATGGATTTGAATAAGATTGAGTGGTTAATGTTATCAATAAGCGAGATAAAAATGCTTGGAGTCACGATTCTTCAAAAGAAAATTCAGTGAGGGCCACGCCGAGCATCTGCCCTCTTTCCCTAATATTAGCTTCGGAATTGTCTCCTTCCTCTTTTCTCTTCCCCCTCAAAAAGGTATATGCACATGTACAACGGGAAAAACTAGTTGGCTGTTTTATAATTGCCTCGAATCAATCGATTTTCTAGCTTTGCGCCCCTGCCCCAAAACACACGCGCGCGCACGCTTATCAGCAGCCAGGACCCAGCATTGCGTTCATTTCAACCAATCTTTGCTCTAAGTGATGACGTCATCGAGACCCATCGCCTGCCATTAGTGACTGTCGTGTTTGACAACACCTGAGTTATCATGGCGGTAGCCAAATACAGATCTTGACATTTCGGTTAATAAAGTAAGCAAATCACAATACAAACACATTCGATTAGGGAGACGCTGAAAACAGGGGGCACTTTTCACTTGTGCTAATCTACACGAACTACGACGTGGGAATATATTGTATTGTAGACCTAGACATTTTATGTTGAGTTAAGCGAACGATTTGATGTTGTATGAGAGACGATAAAGGTGAGTTTTCATCCTGCATTTTCATCATAATTCACAATTCGAAAACCAAACTGCATCCAGATTCGAATGTTGACTATTATTTGCTGTTTTAAAATAAATCAAACACTACGATGTCAGACGTATAGGCTTCCGACAGGAAAAGGAGCACGGCTAAAAACCCACTATTATGTTCATGTTGTACCTGTACAGTTATTAGGTGTTCAATTAAACTACTTTTCGCTGGATGTTTTCATTTTGTCATCACCATTCATTTACTAATGTAGTTCGGGATTGAATGATTCGAGAGGAAATTTCTACGAGCTTTATCGGACGAGAATACCATACATATAATAAAGCAAAAATATGGCAGCTAAAGCGACGTCGTTTTCTTCCTGTTTACATAGAAAACTTGATAAGGGAGGTCTACTGCGAAATAACAAATTAAGCAGTACCCGGTACTTGTAATGTTCCATGGTCACTGAGACGATTTTGATGACCGTATACTCACTCAGAGATTAAAGGTCAATCGCCATTCTATCAGTACATTGGCAAGTCAAAGGCTAAAAGCAAATTACACGAAAGCATTTAAAATGGTAGGTGGTCGAAGGAAAAGATGAATATGTTGCTCCAGACGGTAGATAATCGGTTTTGCCCTAGATTTAGATTACAAGTAGCTGTTAAACCCCGAAGATCTTCAAAGCAGGTTTTATATCATTTCATTTTTATGATTGAGATATTACAGCAAAAAAGCGTATGTTAAAAAGAGGCAATACATTATTTGCCTGTCTTGTAAATAACAAATAATCTACAAGCACTTCAGTATATAAAATAGAATGTTAACAAATTAAAGCCAGTATTTCTAATTGGCAGTGCAAGTTACGCCTGAAGTCAGCAATTTTCAAAATGGGGATACTTTTTTTGCTGAAAAAGTGGACCTTTTTAGTTTGCCTAACTTAGAAAAAAGAGCCCAGATTGAATTTTCTTTCAGAAAGAACCTTTTTCAGCCAAAATGTCGTGCTTTCGAACTTCTGACCCCCCCCCCCCCCAAACCTCTGCATACGGGTCTCCACCTTAGTACAGATGATTTATAGCTGCTACAGTTCATTATTGATGATCCAATTTCTCCTAATTAAATGGACTCTCTAGCTGCATGGCCGGGAAAAAAGCAAATGTATACCTAAACGACTGAGCTATGAATACGCGAGATATTTCCTGTGTGACTAATAATATCAACACCATCACCTCCTTATCAAAAGAACAGAGAATAGAAAAAAACACGTGCTAAATCCCATACCATTTCATTAACAACAAGAACAATCAGATTTCAATCAGCGTTCAATACTGTTCGAAGGTTACCCGGAAAGCATCCTTATAACGCAGCTGTTCCTCCTCTGCTATACGTGTATACGCCTCTTCAGTAACAGATAGCCGTATTCTGGGAAACCCGCCGAGGCAGGTACGCATATCGGCTCGCTGTTTCAGCAATATATTACTCTTCGTTTTTACATCAGCAGTCAAGTATGCATGTTTCCCGGTCTATATGGCAGCCACACAGCTTATCGTAGAGATACTCTATGGCATCACCACAGCGGGGATATTCTTTGAGCCTTTATGACGTGATTTATAACCAGAAAATTGGCACCATAAGCCATGAACGACAAACGGCGCCTCGCGAAGTGATATCAAAGTTCGCGTCCACACTAGGCCTTCAGGGACCGATCTTTATTCGAGCTCAGTGACGTATAAATGACAGTAATCTAACCGTTAGTAAGCTAGGTAAGTAATGTCTGTCAAAATGCATTACCTGCCTTGTGCCCACCAACTTGATTACTATCCAGATGCTGTAGCTAAAATAAATGGGATTGCGTTACAAATGTATTAGTAGATCGAACGGTGACGGTCAAAATGGACCGTGCGTGAATTCATCCTCGTTCACTAAACCAAATGATCGATCGCTCTCAGGAATAGAAATTATTTCAATTCACGGAAAGGTGATTAGTCAGCTTACTGGGATTGTGGACTGTAGGAGTGGGATATCTTCCCATAAATACCAACTGCCAGTATATAATTGGATTGCGGGATTTCAAAAATGACGTCACAAATCAGTGTGACGATAAGAATGGTAATAAGTAAGGGTACCGCGTGCATATTTCGTAGTGCAAACGCCTAGGTGGGTAGGTATAAAGGTGTGTGTGTGTGTGTGTGTGTGTGAGAGAGAGAGAGTTTTGCAAGTGCATAAGAAGGCCACGATCTGTCAAAGGGCTTGAGATCTACATGTATAACAGTGCTCATTTATAATTTGCAGGGAAACATGTAGTTCATCGGTCAGAGCACTGCGAGCGTCTCTTGGAGCACGTAAACACTGCGCAAACATATTACGAAGGAACTAACTTGGTTTAACGTCGACTGGTACACAAGGCAACCAACATGGACGCCGTGATGTTTCTGAAGAGGACATATGGCAAGAAGAGACGCCAGTCAAAGGATCAAAATGGATTCCCTTTTTGGGATTACAGGTAATCGCATTTCGTGTTTATAGTAGAGTCACAGTTAGAGACAAAGGCACAGACACACGTGAACGCGTGCATAAATGCACGTGCCCTCGGGCATAGTACACTCACATTCCTCAACGGACACTCACACATTCGCACACGCACAGCCGCTCAATCAGGAGCACATACATAAACACGCACACACACACGCACACACACACACACACACACACAGGGAGAGAGAGCGAGAGAGTGAGAGAAAGATAGGGATTAAGTTTTATTGCACAGCCACTTTTACAATACAGGCTAGAACCAAAGAATTTTATAAATTATGACCAGAAATGCACTTCGGTGAAATAATATTACCACGAAGGGATCGACTCTGTTTGCCTTTCCAAATTAGAACGAAATAATGAGCTACAAAAGAGCTTAAATAGACGTCTAGGCATGACTCTTTTTTCGATACGTAAAGCCAAAATAATGAGTCTAAAAAGATTTGGAATGTTAAATCCTCGCGTGAGCAAATACCCGTGAACTATGGTATTAGTAGAGACTCAGTAAAAACCTAATTAAGCCGAGGATAATGTGGCTGACGTCCATGAGTTACAACTAGCTGATTAAAATCATATTGCAGGGTCTTCTCTTTTGTGTGCATTGGTTTGAACTGTTTTGAACTTTGTTTCTTTCATTTTTGTTATCTGACACAAGTATGTAGCACATTTAGACTGCTTGGTTGTTTATTTATCAATTTGCTTATTGGAAAACTAATCTTTTTTTTCGTTTAAATGACATGAGTGTAGATTTAATCAGGAATTATGTTCAACAACGGTGTCGTAGAGGAGATAAAAAGAAACACGCAGTGACCTCAACATAAGTCGTGATATAAATCTACATACAACTGAATCTACTTGCTGAAATCTAGGAGCCCTCAACTAACAATTGGAGGGGGCCCAGTTTCAAACGAACGCTCTAAAATATGGCCCATAATTTCACTGACCGAGAGAAGGAAATTGATTTATGTCATTAAATGTCCCGCGCTACAGTGAAAATTCCATGTTACTGTTGATCACGTCACTTTGAACTGGAAGTTTGACCCACAGCTCTGATTTGATTAGCATCTGTTGAAATTTACTATTTGAAGCTTTCAAAACGTGTGCATTAATTTTTAAATTTTATAAAAAATTATACCGTGTGTTATTCTGCACCCCCTTTCCCATTCCCTTCACCATCGACTTAAGCACTGAATGGACTGCTTATCCTTATTAAAATAATTGCTTAAAGTTTTTTTCGCTTAATTGCCGTAAGCTCCCAAATGCTCAGTAGGTATTTCAGCCCAACATAATCAGATATTCACCCTGTGTTTGACAGTCTCAATATTAAAATAGCCTGCACAAAAATGACTTTTCTGAAAAGATTATGCTTAAGTCTCATCCCCAGGGTGCAGTTTGGGTGCTTTGCAGTTGCAATCTGTTTCATATCGTATTTGACTCCTCGGTTCCACTGATTAATTTGCATCTTATGAACTACAAGGTAAACCTCCCCCCCTCTCTCTCTCTCTCTCTCTCTCTCTCTCTCTCTCTCTCTCTCTCTCTGGGCAAAATGTTGGAAGGACGTGTTTTTCCAGGTTTGCCCCCCCTGAATATTGTATCCACCACCAATACAGGCCCAGTACAGGGACATAACACCAAACGAACCCTGCAGCAGAGTCAGCTGGGGAGATAAATATCCCATTTAAGTTTGAAGAAAGACCTGGGATTTACCCAAGAAAGTTGAATGAGTTTTACATTGGGTTTTATTGATCCAGATTTCTCGGTCGTTAACCCTAAAAAGGGCCAGGGGACATGGGGCGGCTAATACGGTCTAATCACGGCGATGATAATCCCTTAGCCAGGACAGGCGTACCATTGGTTTCTTCGGTCTTATTGTTGCTCGAGCAACAGTAACATTTTAGTAATTGGTGGCTTTTTGAACTCCGGAGGCGCGTTTACGAAAAATACCGGCCGTGGCAGGCACTGATATTACGCCCCTGTTAGAGTATCTGAGAGCGATTAAGATGTATAAAAAAGAAAGGAAGAAAGAAAGAAAGAAAAAACAGTGGCGCCGTCTTCAGGGTAACTGCCAAACCCTTTCTGGCGCATCTATGAATTTACTGAGAAGGAGGAGGGAGCTGGGTACAATAATTTTTCAAGCCAAGCAAAGCAAATAACAAGCTGTAGACTAGAGTATTTTTGTAAAATTAACTTTAATATGTGAGTCACGGGGGTGAAAATTGCTTACTTACACCTCGCCTCTCTCGTTGTTTTATTTAGAGGGGAGAGAGAAATGGGGTTGGGAACCCCTAAGCTTGTGGGGAGGGGTGGGGGGAGACAAGTAGCACGCTGAAGTTGTGCCCTTGGAACGCTACGGTAGCACTTATGACAAGCGAAAAAAAGGAAAATTTTCTGCTCTCTTTATGTTCAAATTCCATATCATACTTTGAAAAGTACCCTTAAATTTGCCAACACATGGATAAGAACAAAAAACCTTTTGTTTTGCCTTATTTTTTTTTAACTGGGACCCTGAAAGCTTTTTTTGTATAGTGTACGTGTGCATTTCTATTTTTGAAGATGGCCAATTCATATTTTATGACTAATGACCTCATTAAGTAGTACTTAACCGTAACAAATGACCATGATTGTTTTACTAATAAATGACCTCTTTTGTTTATGTAATTTGTAATTGTTTAATTATATCGCCATGACAGATTAATCGGCTAAGAATTAAACCGTAGCGTTTATCATAAGTCTTCAAGGCACTGTATCAATTTCTTATCTCAGACGATCCTAATGGTGCGTCCCGCAGTCGCACCAAATCCCCACATCAAATATTGTTCTGTTTTACCCATTGTTGGCTGGGAATTGGAAAATGTTTGGATCAAATACGGCGGAATACTTGGCAATAAGATCGAGAGGATCAAGGGGGTTTAGGCGGCGTTTGTCATGACCCGCTGGAAGTTTGTGCAGGCCTGACGCAGTGACGGTAAACTGCCGTTAAAATATTTAGGAAGTTTTCGTAGCGGCGCTCTTTTTAACTCGCCTAGGATCTGTATCACGAAAGATTTTTTAGTCTGAAAATTGGTCCAAATAATAAGATCGAATATTTCGTCCACATTTATGATCCAAGATAAATCTAAATTATCCCACTGAAATAAAATATGTCGCCTATTTTATAAGGAGCCTAGAAAGAGGAAGAGGCTAATTATTTCGTAAAAGTGATCAGCTATTTTTTCCCTCAGAGTTAAATTAAATTAGCAGCCTCGTTGTAAATTAATCATTCAGTCTCTCCCATCTGTCAGATTCACATGAAACAGATCCTTTTAATGTTCGACCGTAAGTGTAAGCGGGCTTCTATTTCAATCGGTAGCAATTAACGCTCGAGCAGACGATCGATATAGAAAATGATGAAATCTACCCAATTTACACCTGCAAAAGTGTACGCGTGATGAGTACTACTGAAATAATATAGTATGTTTATGGTAAATTTAAAATCACACCAAGGTTTATCGCATTGCTTAGATAGAATATTTTATGAGTAATTTTACTGATACATATGTCCATTATATAAAGATGGTAATGCACTAACTGTATTGTATCGTCATTAGTATATCATATTGTAAAAGGTCATGACAATCTATGTACCAGTACAGAAATAAATTGAATTGAAATTGAATTGATAATTACTATCAAAACCACCGTGTAAACCTGGAGCAGACAAAGATGAGTTGTAGTGTAAACTGGGCAATTATTTTTGTAGCTAAGATTCACGGTTGCGGAACCATAACATATGGCGGGCTTTGAAGGAGTTTTTGTCTTGCGCATTTAGAATTGATTGAGCGAAGGATGTTGTTAAAATGTTCCATTATATAGAGCTCAGCTGAGCTTTGCTAGTGATCAAAAAGCGGGAAATAACTGTTTCCCCTGTATATTAGTGAGATTTATCTCGGTGATGCTGTGGAGAATGAGTTTCAAAACGCCACATTTTTTGCATTTTTTTCTTTTGTAATGCAAGTTATAAAAAAGGATTTATCACGCTTTGCTTAATGTTAAAGAGTGAACAATTTCCACTGTGTTTTAATAAAGTACTCGTAGCCTTTTACTTGACGTGAACGCCATTTTGGACTCTCTCTCTCTCTCTCTCTCTCTCTCTCTCTCTCTCTCTCCTCTGTCCATTTACGTGATGTAGACAAGACTTCAGCTACCCGTAGACGGTCTTCTAAATTAAAACTCCCCCTATTTACTCAGCGATAACAGTTATCGTCTGCAAAGATCTGCAAACAACCCAGTGATTGATGCACTATGGATAACACCGATTTATTTCTAGTACCTCTATGCTGAACAAAGTGCATTGAGTTTTTATATTTCCTGGAAAAGGCAAAGATCAAAAAGAAGGATTATAAAATGGCTTGAGATAGAGAAAAAGCGATTTTTGTATGAGTATACGGTATGTGCATCATTTTTCATTTTCACATCATTCTGCATACAATATGGTGCATCGGCACGAAAGACATGATCTGTATTTATAAGTAAATAAATAAATAAATACATGCATTAATCAATAAACTTTAAAATATTAATCAGTAAAAAACAAATAAATGGATAAATAAATGAATGAATAAACATTCAGTTAAACAAATGAATAGATGTGTGAGTGAGTGAGTGAATGAGTGAAGAAATGAGTAAAACAAATCTGATATTTCTTTGGTCTTGAGTTTTAGAGTTTCTGTTGTCGATAATCTCAATTTCCTTCATGATAAAAATGATAATGAAAATAGGGGAAAAAGAGAACAGAAATATATGAACATTACCCTCTGATATTCACCAGTTTAGCGTTAGGATTTATTCACATAACACGTACACAAAAGAAGGTAAAACTGATTTAAGCAATGAAACCGAATATCTCCTTTTGTGCACGTCTATTCATTGTACGTCCAAGGACGGCAATTTACCCAAATCAATGTAAAATTACTGCCAAATCGAGAAAAACGTTTTCTTTCTTCCTCTTTACTGCTATTGAATGGATGAAAAGCAATAGGCTAAGTTGCTAAAAGAGAAGTTCACCTCAGTTTCTATAGTGTGCTTTATCGTCACCGAATGTGTGAAAACTAAGGCCAAATAAGTCATACAAAATATTTCAACTTATATTTTAACACGCCGTTACAATACCTGAGGGATTAGTTTACATTATCTTATCTTAAACCGTGGTTGAGTCGATCCTAATGCGAATGCTTCCACTCCTAAATGTCAATTCAAATCAAGCTGGTGAACACAATGCATGTCGGAGAACATTAAATTAGGAATTAAAAATGTATTTCTCGGATTATCACCTGGTTAGTCGTAACTTCGAGAGGTTCTCGGCTTAAGTCGCTTTGATGGAGCCAGGTGTTCATTGTGAACGCGCACCACACGCCCTACCTGGCTGATATTCCGTCTACCTATGAGGTAAATATTTGAACAAGAACCAGCTATCCATCGGTAAACACGAGGACCGTCGGAAAAATAGGGATCTGTGGAAGCACCTTGTACAAATACCAACAATTCTCCTTCACATGCCTATCCAAACAACAACCGCCATAGAAATTCTACAGAAAGGCTGCTAATAGTATGTGTGATAGGGGAATTATTTTGCGATCGATTTTGCCCTCGAGTAGAACCCGGGGCGCTTGGACGAGGTATGCGGGACATCGATTATCCCTCTTCGTATGAGTAGTCACGACACGAGAGAAAGGTGAACGGAGAGAGGGGAGGGGTCCCTGTTTTACTGGCCACTCCCGGTGCGGTTTGTGAATTCGGACATTGGGATAGACGTTGATTATTCTATGAGCTTGCTGCGCTTTCGTTGGGTATGTGAAAGTTTCCCTGAAAATACATGAAGAACAACGGATTACGGCTGCATTTTGATATCATAGAAAAGTTTACATTGTTATTCAGGAGAGGAATTCCTTATATTTTAGACCTTATCATTATGTCTGGGTAATTCATTTAGAAACACAAACTGTATGGTGGTCGACATTTTGGAAGTTATTATGATTTCACATTCATAACTGGAGACGGAAAGAGACATAATATTGATACAAAAATGATACAAGCACTGTAAGTCGTGAATGTACTGGTGAGCCTGGCGTGTCTTTCAAAATAATGGTGACGTTTGTCATATTTGTCACTGCTTAAAAGGACAGGGTAACTGCTGACACACACACACACACACACAAAAAAAACACTTCAATCCAACCGCCTTTTGACAGGTAATAACAAGTGACAAAAAACAGTTTCATCAAACCTACCATTAAGTCGCGATACGCTTCGAGCGTGTCCTCTTTGATGACTTAATTCTCTCCCGTGCGGGTTAATAGTTTTTGTCACGCTCAGACGTTCAAGGAATGCGCGCGATCACGAAGATATGCCGTCCGACTGGCGAAAGGACCGACCCAGTAAACTATTACAGTGAGAGAGGATTCGCATGGAGGTTGATCTAGTATGAATTGATACATATTTCAGCCGTTTTTCGGATTAGATATATTATTTATGTACCAGAATATTGGATCTTCGCCTTGGAAAAAAGCAAGAGGATTATAGCAGGCCTACTGGAGACAACTTGATTCACCCATGCCTCAAAAAGACTGAGTGTTAGAGGCTGCTAAGATGCATCTTCCGTGTATCAGTTTTCAAGGAAAAAGTTCTGGATAGAATTTTCCCTAAAAGCATTAGAGAAGAGGATACGTATATTTATATGAATGACTTTATTACGGTTATTAGTTGCCAAGGCCATAAAAATCGCAAGGAACAGTTTAGCTGCGTGTTCCGAAAGTAATAAAAATCTAGCTGGTGGTCAGCTGACTTGTAGCCAGTAAAACCATCTGACAACGAAACAAGAAAAGGAGTTACGCCACATTTTACAACGTGGTACGGAGTACCCGACATCTACTGGCTGAAAAAATAGACTGCTGCCATAAAAACCACTAAATCTCTGCAAGAAGCTGATTACTCAATTGGACAAGGACTTCACCCTTCCCCACCCTCAGGGCTCGGGTATTTTTTCTTAAGGCAATTTTCTTCAGCCAAGCGCATTTGTTCTAACCGGATCAAAATACACGAAGAGATTACCTACGTGTTTTACCTTTAATCCTATAAGAACTGTATATGACTTTGACTTGAATAGCGCGCAAAGACACAGGCTGCAAAAACGCCAAGATTTTTAAGCTTACGCATTGACTCTTAGCCAAAATATAAACTAAGTTAATTGCAGCGGAGTTGTTTTATAAGCATTGACGTGCGAACCAATTAACGCTGTCATTCCGTGAGGGAGTTTATGTGCATAAAAAGCACCAGTTTCACATCTGTCTGCAACAACAGCGAGATAAACTTGGGGAGAATCTTTCCATTTCCACTCGAAGACAACTCAGTTCGCATGGCGTTCAGGAGGGTCCAACCAAGGTTCTATTATTCGTTCTACTTCAACTCTGTTTTGGTATTGTGTGAATTCTGGCTTGATATTTTTGATAAGGTTATTATTGGGCAAATGTTTTGATACTTGATACTACACTCACGGCAAATATTATTCTGGTTGTTGAGAGACGCCTCGTTATAATCGCTGCGAGACAGAAGGGGTTGATGGGGGTTGTATGAGAGAGAGAGAGAGAGAGAGAGAGAGAGAGAGAGATGGGGAGGAGGGGGGGAATGGAGGAGCAGAAAAATGAGAGATAAAGAGAGAGAGTGAGAAAGATGGAATTAAAAAAGGGGGAATGAGTGTATTTAAAGTGACAGACAGACATACGGACAGACAGACAGGTGGGTGAGGATTTTATCATCGCTGAAGGCCTCATAATCCAAGCACCCTGAATCTCAGCTGTCACTGGAAACTCATATTGTGAACAGGCTGATAACAATATCGCTCGGGTGACAGTGTTTTATCTCACACATGTTCTCTGAAACACAGGGTGGATATAAGATGTTAATATACTTAGTGCTTTTCAAAGAAAAACCCGAGAAAAACAAAAGGATCCGTTCATTAACAAGTCAGTTTATGCTTGTATCTGTTGCAGCGACCTAGTGCTAATGTTAACATAGAAAGTGCTAATGAAAAAGATGCCGCAGATACATGTCCCCATCCTCTCTGCACGTACATTGTACTGTATCAGATTCTCATTAGCCGAGGATTACCTCTCGTGTTACGTGACTGTTTTATGAATGAATATTGGAATCGTATTACTGTCAACCGAGATGTAATATTTCATGTCGACAGTTGTGTCTCGCCAACACTGAGTGTATATGACATGTTAATGTAATGTCATTCAATGTACTAGTACTCACTTTGTTACTACCTCTGCGTCTCAGCGCTTTGAGATTCGTGCCCGTGCGTTGGTTTAATACTTATGCAAACATGATTTCCCCTCCCACATAAGTAAAACAAGAAAAAGGGAAAAAAGAAATAAATTTGGAGGACGTGAGGATGGACAGCCCTCTGATATCAGCTGCCTCTAAAATAGTATACAGATTTAAAGTATAGGCGATACAATAAATTTGCAGTAGACTTCTAGCCGACCCGGTGACCAGAGAGTATGGATGGACAGTGTTCTGATATTATAAAAAAAAGTTGAGGGACGGAAGTCAAGATTTTTTTGTTATTTTATAGGATAATATTAAGTATCTTACAGTTTACACTCGTAATTCTCTAACATAAAATCTGGATATTTCTTCTGACAGTTTGGAGTCATAGGCATATTGGAAGTTATTATGATTTCATTAATAACTAGACACAGGGTGTAGGATAGATTGAGAGAGAGAGAGAGAGAGAGAGAGAGAGAGAGAGAGAGAGAGAGGAAAAGACGGATTGATGGATGGATGGAAGGACAGACAGATTACAAACACGATAATCATATACGTTCTTTATTTTTGTTCATTTGTTAATATATTAATCCATTCAAATTTAGTACACCTGCTCCTATAAATGTAAAGCTACAGTGAAATATAGCTAATCTGCATTACAATGTTCATATTTTCAAGCGTTACTGCTTCACTGCTGTTTGCCTGTTGGACTGTTAAGACGCCTACTTTTATCATTTTAGATCTCGGCGAGGGAGCATGTCAAATTCGTCATCAGGGAGTGAAGGTAAGTCTGTAACTTAATTTCAGTTTAACTGAAGTATCTAAACATGTATAAAGATATGTAGAACAATATATGGAGTATATCAGTGCTATGGCGTTATAAGGAATGTGATCTCTCTCTCTCTGTCTCTCTCTCTCTCTCTCTCTCTCTCTCTCTCATGAATCAGTCAAACAAATTGGCAAATTAGACTCTGGTACTCCAGAAGAAGAAAGTTAAGAGACAATTTTGTTACCTTCGGTTCTTGTAAAAAGTGGGTGGGGATAAGAATTGGGGGGTGGGGGTTGTGTCCTCTTACATGTACATTATAGACCCCCCCCCTTTTAGTTGCCTACATGTATAGAAAGTGTTCTTAAATGTTAATTCTAAAAAAGAGATGGACCGTAGTTTTAATAAGTATTATTATCACCATAGTTGAAATAAGTAAATCTGTTTCTCGTGAGAAACTTTCTGAAAATGTTGTAATATTGTAATGTATATTTATACGGTTCATTTTTGACATTTACTGCTGCCGTTAAAGACATTTATTTGCGTTAGTTTTTATAGCAATAAATAGCGAGATAAAATGCTGAGGGATCATTTTCAACTAATATATTTCTTTTTGTGTCTGCGCGTTTTGAAAAGAAAAACTATCAACCTCACTGTTCAAACAGATGTCAAACGTTTAAATCGTCATATTTGATTTTATTTAAAGTAATCTTCGCTCCAGTTCAATTTGTATATTTCAGTAAGCACAAGGCTCATGAATATAATATGCGTTTGTTTGTTTAGACGGAAATTTCTAGTAAGAGACAACGATGAGACAAAAAAGAATACAGTCACACAAACAATCACATACTGCCAACGTCTTGTGCAATGGCGAATCTGCCCATTTTCCACCCACACCCCACCTCCCAAAAAAAAAAATCGCTTTTACTCGGTATATATTACTATAACACTGCATTTGCCATGTACCGTATGCGACTTTAATGACATTGACATGCATACCACGTTGTGATTAATGTTATTGATTAAATCAGGAAATATTGAACTTTGCCAGAGAAGAACAATACACAGGAGTGTCGAGCGTTCAGTAAGGCCAAGGGGAAAATTGACGTTTTCTTGTTCGCCAGTTAAACTTTCTATATCCAATTAAATCGGGTCATTGGTTCATTTAAATTTGCTCTCTTGGGTGCGTCGGTTCTCACCCAAAATTAAACAAGTGGAATTTACAAGTACAGCGCATTAATCATTGCATAATATGTTGACTCACAATTAAAAAGCACACATACTTTTGTTTTTCGCTGTCGGTTCTTACAAACATATACGTACGGACCCTTTGGCACAGGTTTTGATAATGGCGTAATTATTTTCTACGAAACAAGTATTTTACCCATAGGGATCGAAATAAATGGCTTGGTGTTTTCTTTTTTCCTTTTAATTTATCTATTTTTGCTTGCTATACTGTAGTCGGGGGGAGGGGGGGGGTGTACCTAAGAATCTGTGGGAGGTGCACCTAGCCTCTTTGCACCCTCCCAACTTCTGTCCAGAGTTCTCCTCTAACTGTAACAAATGTATTTATTAAACTTTCATATATTTCGTAATATATATATATATACCAGCAGCTGTAGAAGAGCTTTGATAGAGGACGCAGCTCCCTTTTGCGTGCAATCAATTTTTTTTTAATTTGAAATAAGAATATGCAAATATTCAATTTTAAATTTGGGGCAGCACAGATTGTAATTTGCTGGTATGGCTTTGTATACTTTTATTGTTTTGTTTTTTTTTTTTTCCGACTTTTTGTGTATGCATTCCGTTTATACGTCACGATTTATATAAGTAATATAATTTTTTTAATTGCAGTTAGTAGCAATACACCCCGATCAGAAAGTGAAAACGTCAGCGTCGCCGGCTCCGACACCACCGACTCACGTGACCCCTCCTCGGATCCTTATAGGCTGACTGTTCATTTTCTAGCCAATCCAGGCAAAGGAGACACTTTGTTGAACTTATACAATCCGATTTTTGATTGGGTGGAGACAGATTTGAGATTATTTACAGTGACAGAGAGACAGCAGCCCTTGTATAGTGATCAAAATCACGATGCTTGTTTGACGATCCCCAGTCTCGCCATTTTAGCGTTCTTATATGAAGACGAACTTCTTGGGAACAAAAAAATCACCGCCTCCAGAAAGCATTTCGAAACGGATCCGTGGATATTGCACCATTCAGAAAGCGTTGGAGCTGGGCGAATAAACCCATACCCGCATAATAGTCAGGACTTCTTTTTTACCACAGACGACTTTCCCTTATGGGGTGCAAGACAGGTGCATTATGGGAAGGAGCATATCCGATTTCTACGTTTTGTCAGTCAGACAAACTGGGAAGACACGATAGATTTTTATAAACTGATTTTAGACTGCGAACCAAACGTGGAGAAGTCAGACTTCTGTGCGTTTACCATATATTCTCACACAAATTACGATGTGCAGTTTGCACTGAAACGATTGCCTCAGGATATTCACCCCCACCCGACGGACTCTGCCATTTTGCAGTTCCGTGTCCCAGATGTAGGTCAGATCGTACCGCTGTTTCCAAATGTCTGCAGCCCGCTTTCGGACACGCGGTGGCAGACGAAAGATCACGATGGCAACACAATCATTTTACAGGTCACAGAGACGCCACCAGTTGTGGGACGCTTTTCGTCGCGGCGGAGCTCCTCAAACACTAAAGTTGGTTTCTTTGTATGACAGAGAAATCCGTTATTAAAGGCTGTATCGATATAGATATGTAATGCGTACATTTGTTATTTTGAGCATCAAAAGGCAGCTGATAATTTTACTGAATATTTCAATAGCACTAAAAGTTGTAACCAGGCTTTTTACCCTTTGATGGCCAAATATATGAAATTGACGAGGGCAATTATTACCATCGGTATAATATGCAGAGCACAGGGATTATTAAATTGCTTGTTTTCAAATGTCTGCTTTCGCTTGTTAAACTGTACTGTATAACACTGTATTATACTGTACTATTAAAGAGGTGGCATGAGACAGACCCCTCCCCCTCCCCCCCTCCCCTCCCCCCTCCCCCTCCCCCTCCCCCCCCCCCCCTTCGCCCCGATCGCCCACTGAAGGGCGCACTTAGACCGATGCACCATCATATTTATAACGGCTTATATTGTCGTGATGCAAAACTTTTTGGACCCACCGTCTCTTTAATGTTAATATACCTTGCTTCTTAGTAAAAACATGATAGCGTGAACCAAAACAAAAGACAATTTGGGGGCATAATTATCAACACCCAGCAATGTTTACTAAACACGATTTCATTGACATGTATTTATATCATCGCGCATAGAATTAATATGTAATCGCATTATATGTTCATGTTATTTATTCTACTTCCTTATTGAAGTAAAATATTTATAAAATAAATTGTCTTTGTTGTTTTGTCTGTTTGTGCATGCGTTAGTGTGTTTACGTTGGTTGAAACGCATTTGGAAGTATATGCCTTTGCAAGAGTTACTCAAAAATAGAAATTTGGGACTCTTCAACGGTTGCGAAGTGCATAATATTTTTGACATCCTTTAAAAAAGGTATACTTTGGCGATATAGAAAAAATAATGGAATGTTTAGTAATTTATATATCCTCACATAAAAGTGTCCAACGCCTATTCTATACCGTTTAAATACCTGATTGCGCGTGCACAATCAATCGACAGGCCCACGACGTGATTGCGTTAGTTGAGCTAGCAATAAGAAAATAGCTGAGCACATCCCCGTGTAACTTCGCCTTTCTAAAATAAATTCACCTCCTTACAATTTCTTGAAACCAGGGAAGTGATAAACACCAAAATATTATCTGATTTTGTGCATGCATTTAGATGGACATAAAATTGGACTTGTTTCAGCATCAAAAATAAATTTCACAATAGTTAATGAACTTACTACGAGATCAGAACTCAAATTTAAAAGAAAATCGATGAACAAAAGACAACCGCTCTATATCTGATCTCTCTGTACTAATTGCATATCAGGATTAGATAGAAGAATGTTTTGGAACATCCTCCCTTACCCCTCCCCTCCTCCTTCCTTTGTGTGTTACATGCCTGAGGGTGACCCCGGGGGGATGTGGTCAACCAGCCACGCCCTCCGCCCCATACATCTCCTTACACGTGATGCGGATGTGAAAATGACCAATGTCCACTCTGCACACGACGGACGGAAATAGAGTCAATGAATCATCATCACTTTATTAAGTATGGACACCGGAGTCTAAGAAGTTACTTTAAGTGAGCCTAAGCTTTTGCGAAACGCGTGGGAGCTAATCTGTAACATCGTCTCAAGTTTATAAAAACAACTTATCAAAATTAAGGAAACAATTTTTGAAGGCCAGCTTGAGGAAAAGCTTTTTGGAAAAACCAGTTGTCAAATGCAAGTTAACGGACGTGGCGGATGAAATCGACTGAGGATATTATATTTAAAAACACGTTTGTATAAGCGACAAGCTGAAACTGAGGATTCAGAAAAAAAATTCAGAAGGCAATATTACTTTGTTTCTTGAGACCAACAAATTATCAACGGCGAGACAATACAAAAACAATACATTGTTTACAGTAGTGTCAACACTGGGCAAATCTGTACAAAGCAAAGCAAAGCAGGAGATCATTGGATAAAAGAATTCCCGAAAGCAACAAGAACCATACTAAAAAAAGAAAATGACAAGGACGAAATTATCAACGCTTTATGCGACTTTAATATTACAGCTATGTATCTTTGTCTACTCACAAATTACAGGTAAGTGGACAGAAAGGTACAGAATAAAAAATAACTTAATTGATCATTTTAGCCTTACTAATGAATTAAAACAGAAAATAGCAGGTGCATGATATTATACGAGAAGAAAAAAGATGCCCTAGTGTTAATAAGTAAACAACAACTACAACTGCATAAACATTGCTGTTGGGAGGGCAGGTGTCACAAAGAACATCTTGTTTGACTCCTTTTTATGGACCATTGCTCAACAGTTTCCTACACTTGAATTCGATTTTTTTACCATTTGATATTTCTTCAGAGCCAGGTTTGCTGGTGGTGACAGAGGACCCCCCAGGGAGCGGTAACATACAGGGGGAAGTCACTGGGTTACCGGCGGGGTATGGCTGGATACTTACCTTGAAATTCGCACAGGCGGTCGAGAGCTTTCAGGTACGACAGGCAAAAAATCTTAACAGTTTACTTCTAATCTAGGTCCACTTTCGTGAAAAGAGTGTACATAAAGAGTCAAGAGTAGTTACCGTAGGCCCTATTGACTTGTAAAATGATTAGCAGAATGTGTATGCCATTTACATGATATATATACCATGTGCATTGTTTTTTCAATGTTTATTATTTGTCTGCTGTAAAGCCGCTTCTTTGCGATAATCTGTATACAGATTGTTATGATTTTATACGAATGCGTCTGTATCGTAGATATAAAAGCGAATAGGGATTCCAAGATGATACAACATCAGGGTTCAGTATCACACACTATCATAAAAACAAGCTCAGTTACACAAACCTTAAACAAGGTTTTGCACAATTTCAAAATCAAAGTCCTACCTTGAAACACAACTGTCTCTATATTAAAGCTATAAGGTATGACGTCACATTTCACGTCACAAAGATTTTGATCTACGTCTGATGACGTAAATACTGTACATGTCTCATCTGTATGTCGGTAAAGCTGGGCATGTTTGTCTTGAATACTTTTGCCTTTGTGTAATATGTTATATGGAGTATGACAAATATTCCAGGCTCATTTTGCAACAGAGCCCGGAGCAAAAGACGAGTAACATCTCAGTTAGGGGAGACTGCATGGCTTAGCTGTCGGCCCATAAATTACAAGCTACGTTATGTATGAACTACATGTAGTATATATTTGACTGATTCATACATTTTTTTTTCAAAAAAATTGTACGTTTTCCAACATGCTTTTACCAATGAACTGGCGTTCAATAGTGCTGATCAATGGATATATCCTTATAGGCGTTTAAAAACTTGGAAATTTCGGAGATTTTCCTTTTAACGCCAATGTATAACTTATCCAAAATAGAAAACTTCGACTGTGTTCTAGCTTACTTAATTTTATCGGCAAGAATGAAACTTATCAGTTTCAATCTTCATAACGAAAGCAGCTCTATATAAAACGTGTTTTATATCGTCATTTTGTTAACCGTTTTGGATATGGTTTATGCAGGTCCAGCTTAAAGGTAATCCAACTAATGATTCTAGTTTAATGATAAGGCCTACATGTATGTTCATAACTTTTAGCACTTTTTGTCAAAAATATTTATCAATTGAAGCGATTAGATATGTGAATCAATAAAGCTATATATACATGAACTCTTATACAAGTGATATATGAAGTAAAATTATATAATTATAGAGCCCCACCCACATAAAGATAGATGAGTCGGTGTACGTGATATACGAGGACTCCGCCAGCAGCAGTGAAAGGGCGGAATTCACGGCTATGTTAAGTGGACCGCTCCAAGACAAGCCCGTCTCCTGGTTAGTTGGACAAGGAGCCGGAGGTAAATTATTCCTCATAACTAGTAATTTTTACATGGTATCTTTCTTTGATACTATAACGAATAAAACTGACTTTGCAATAAGACTTTCAAATGAAAGTGTACATGTAGTACGTATTTTTTTTCATTAAAAATAGTATTAATAAAAAAGGCTGCAAAGGACTATAGAATTTAAAAACTATTACATATTCTCCGTCCTTCCCTTTTTTGCCTTGGGTCCACCTGCAGCTCGCCTTATAAAAAGCAAATAAACGTTTCAAGTACGCACCACTTACATGTAACATAATACATTATTCTTTGAATTATCCCATCATTCGAAAAAAATAATCACAACATTTTATTTATATTTTATTTTCGTGCCAGGTGTATTCCAAGTATTCGGGTGTGGAGAGCAGGGGTTCTTACTACAATGCCCCGCGGAAACGGAAGTTATCATCACCATGGGAACAGAGGGAATAGCTAACTCTTCCACGACAACACATCCAAATGACGGGAGATGTTATCACGTAGATGGTGATTGCAATCAGGCTATCAAGGTATGTGCCGTAAATAAGAATTGGAGGCAAACTTCAATGGAAAGACCTTTTGTAAAAATTCTAAAGGTGATGTTGGCGTTTAATTGGTGTAAAAATCCACGGTAAATTAAACATTTCAAATTGAACGTTATTTTCAAGTTGGCGCATGTACACTCGTGTTTAAAAAAATAAAGGCAAATTATGAGACAACAATGAATTTTGATACCGAGTAGGACCGCATTTACTTTTCCTGAACGTCTGGACAAGGCCAAAGAAAATATCAAATGTAAAGGTACGATTAACACCTTTTTTAAAAAAAGTATCTCTCTCTTACAAATCACCACCACCACCACCACCGTTGTTATAATTCTTTTCAACAGATATTGTTGTTTCTTTACTCAAATAAACTGTAATGTGGTTGATCTCATGCACTAAGTATATCAGGCAACATATTCTAATTAATGTATTGTTTTATCACAGGACGTTGTCGTGGAAACCTACAGCCCCACTCAAGTATACGTTGGTTTCAAGCCTAGTGAAATGACGTGTCAAGGACGGCAGAAGACCAGCGACTACGTCCACGTCACTTACGTCTGCACACCCCCTGCGTCCACTACTGCGAACCCCGAAAGTTCTGCAACGACGCCAAGCGGTACTGTCGCTCTTCCAACTACTACCGCTCCGCCCTCGTCAGGTGGATCGGCGTCTCAACCAGTTGGGTGGATAAGAGGTACAGAACACTAGCATATTATCATAAATGGATTTTCTGCTTTCTGTATTTTAGAGAATATCGGTTCATAAGGACGTGCACGCACAGAAAAAATAAAGCAAAATTCTTACCAAGTAACCTTTGTTCATTATTTTAATCTCTTTCTCTCCTTCTGTCCATCTGTCCGTTTGTCTGTCTGTCTGCCTGCCTGTGTCTGTCTGTCTTCTTGATTCATTATTTATCTGTCTATCCATTCTTCCTTCATTTTCAGAGCCAGGTTTGCTAGCGGTTACGGAGGACCCCCCAGGGAGCGGAAATATTCATGGAGAAGTCACAGGGCTACCGGCGGGAGAGGGGTGGATATTGACCTTAAATTTCACACAGGAAGTGGACACCTTCCAGGTAGCTGATCTTTATTCCTACAGTCTTCAGATCACGATTTGTAATTCGGTCTTTAGAGAGGATATTGTCCTTCGCTCTTTTGTTCGCTTACATTACGGTATTGATTATAGGAGAAGTCGCAAATTGTAGGCTACATGTAAGCCTATACATTTTTCCATGATTTTAAATATGCAACTTTGTCTAAAAAACAATTTTTTTAACGCGAAGAATACAACTTTATCAATAATTCATTAACGTGACGATAAAAAGAATAATTTCAAAACGTATTTCAATGTGATCGGTTTGAATATTCAGTTTAATAGAAATTATTTCCATTCAATTAATCTGTTTTCTAGAGCCCCACGGGTGTCCGGCTGAACAACGTGACCGTAGCCCTGTACGAGAACCCCGTGTCCAGCAGTGACCGGGCAGCCTTCAACGCCACTTTGGCCGCCCCACTAAAGGGACACGGGGCCAAACTGACCAGCCAGGGAGCGGCAGGTAATAGGATTGTGTGAACTAAATTGCCACATAATGATTTGTTTCGTTTATTTTTATTTTGATATTTATTACGCAACTATATCAATACAATCCTCTCTCTCTCTCTCTCTCTCTCTCTCTCTCTTATTGGCAATCTTAAACACAATAATATGTATCACATGCTTCACTGGTAATGTTACATCTTGTTAACCGTTATTTATCTGCGGCGTACACCTGGCATCTAGACATATTTCAAGTGGTTTCAGATTTTGTTTTCATTACAATTATCTATTATATTACAAGGCCTTTTTCAATCGTTCGGCTGCGGGGACCAAGAATTACTTCTTTCCTGTCCCACGGGCACGGAAGTCTTTATCACCATGGGAACGGAAGGTAAAGCCGACTCTTCGGTGTCAACTCACCCAAATGCAGGAAGGTGCTACTACGCCAATGGGGACTGCAATCAAGCTATTAAGGTGCACATCATATATGCCTATGTGTAGTATACAGATAATAGGAAATAATTTCATTAAAACTGTGATTGAACTTAGACATAATAACGAATTTTGTCCATGGATTAAAGTAATATAAGATATGATTAAAAGTTGATCGATATTATCGCAAAAGTAAAAATAAGCATCTTAAAATATGTGAGGTCTTTCCATTAACGCTACTTAATTGGTATGAGACAGGGTCGTCGTTTTATTTCGATTTATTTTAATAACTCACTCATTCCTGTTTTTTATCTCCCTTAGAATGTTGCTGTGGAAACGATCACCTTAAACCAACAGCTTGTCACTTTCAAGCCTAGCGAGATGACTTGTGGTGACGAGCAGGTGATAAGTGATTACGTTCATATTTCCTACATCTGCGTGGAGTCGTCTGCTACCACAAGTAACCCGGATGTAACAGGGGGTGAAACAGCAACAAGCACAGCCGCTCCTACGTTGCCTACCACTGAAAGTACGCCTACTACGATGCCTACGACTGCTGTTCATCTTACTACGTTGCCTCCCCCCGTTCCAACAGCAGCATTGGATCCCGCTGATGGTACGTTCAGTATATAATAACAACAATAATAATGGTAGTTGTATAATAATAGTAACTGATAAATATATTAGCGTTTTCATATTTAATGCGAAACACGAAACATCTTTTCGAAAGCAGAGATCCGAAAGTTTTACTGATTTGATTCCTTTTTGTTAGGCCCTGGTTTGCTGGTGGTAACGGAGAATCCTCCAGGAAGCGGGAACATCCAAGGTACTGTCAGTGGACTGCCGCCGAGTGAAGGCTGGAGCGTTACACTTAAGTTTTCTGAAGCACCAAAGGATTTCCAGGTAAGCTACTTAATTAAATAACAGGCGTATTATAAACATTACATTTGCACAACAAGCGAAACTGAGACATCAATTACAGTACAGTAGGCCTAATCACCACATGCCATTAAGATCCTTACACATAGGATACTCAGAACAAGATGCCGATGCAATTCTGAGTATATGGAACCAGTTATTGTAAGCGACACTTTTGCAGAATTCAACGTTTTTTAAATTCAATTCTGATGGTTCCTGAGATTCGTCAAGGTTAAGTGTTTTTTTTAATATTTTTATATTATTTATACACACTTACTTCTCACACACACACACACACACACACACAGACACTTATAACTACTACTGATGGCTCATCATTTTCATTAGTAAATAAGATATTGATAAGCACAGCATTTTTTCTCTAACACAGATAGCATTCGATGTCCCTAAAGGACAGATGTCCCCCATTTTTTGATTTACTGTAAATGTAATATTTTACCTGGGAAATCAATGAATTCAATTTCTCATCATTATTTCCGAGGATAATATCCGATGCAGAAATATGAATATTGGCTCCCTTTTCTTCCCTTAACCAGTTTTCGATTTGCTTCCACAAATTTTTTGCGAGATTACAACCTATGAATAGATGTTCAATTCTTTCCATCCTTGTGCTACATAAATTGCAATGAGGATTATCCGCTATTTTATATTTGAACAGTAAGTATTTTGTCCCTAGAATTCTATGAATACATCTAAAGTTAAACCATCTGAGTTTGGATTCTTTTATATCTGTCAGGAGACGATTGTAGATAAGATTCCATGTTATTGCTTTATTAAAGAATCTTTCCCATTTTATTTCATTTTTAGGGGTTTCGTACAGTTTTTTTATAAACGTATCATAAATCACTTTACAGCCTTTTTTGTTTTTCCATATTATCATAAGCGGTTTGGGTATTTTCAGGTTATAAGTTTTCTGTGTAACAGTTATTCCTTTTAAGGTTAAGTGTTGGGTCCCATGGTAAATGCTCAGAGTCTTTTTAAACCTAGGTTCATATCTTCTTTTGTATCTCCCCTTTTATTTTAACTATCTGATTTAAAAAATTCGCATTGCATTTGTTCCTTTAACTTCAAGAGCCCTGCCTACACAAACTCGGACGACAGCACGTACATCCTCCGCGAGAACCCGTCCACTCCCAGCGGTCAAGTGAGTTTTACGGCCACAGTGGACAGTCCAGTGGATGACCAAGTGGTGCGAATGGTCAGCCAGTCGGCCGGGGGTGAGTTGCGCGTTCTCAAATCTTGTTGAAAATATGTCCGGTTCCTGAATGATGTTGGTGTGTTGTTACAAACGACTGCTCTATTTGTTTGACTTGTTCGAACAACTAGTGTCCATAAATTTAATTATAGTCAACTCAATTGATAAAATTAAAATAAATTAAAAATTTAAGGAGGAAGTGATGGGAGGGGGAATGGGGGGATTTAATTTCTGGAGTCGAGGCTACATGTAGATCAACAACAATAGCCTCATTCCTTTGAGATCTTCAACGGACTACTGACTGATATGTTTGGTAAAAATGATGCCAGTTAAAGGCATCCAGAGCACGTTATATAACACAAAATAAAGTTTCTTGAAAATTCTGAAACTTATTCCTAAATCTCCATGGTAAGATATATCTAAATCCATTGAACATATTTTTAGTTTTATTTTTATCCTTATTCTTAGGTTTTAATTTTTTCCATCCTAACTGATTAATTTAATTTTAACAAATTCATTAAGTTTTTTATTAATCTTATTTTATCTATTTATTTATTTATCTACTTTTTTTACAGGCGAATTTCAAGTTTTCGGTTGTCAAGAAAATTACCTTCTTCAATGTCCGACGGGAACACAGGTAGTCGTAACTAAGGGAATTGAGGGGAAACCCACGTCAACCTCGTCACCTCACCCAAATGACGGGAGATGTTACCATGTCAGGGGCGACTGTCAACAACCGATGCAGGTATGTCAAGTACAGACGAACACGCCTCCTCTTGTTTCCAACGTACTCGCATAATCCTCTGTATTCTACTCAGTGCAGGAGAAGATTTGTTAATCTGTTAGTCTGATTGCATTCAGCGAGAGTTCCCGAGGAGTGAGGTCGTATTAGCCAGGCCAGCCTAACTCATTCCGAACAGCCCCTTAACTCTCATACTGAACACTTGCTCATGAGGCAGTCCAGATATAAAACCAAGTGTTTACTTTCAGAACGTATTCATGATGGACCTCACCCCAGATCAGAAGTACGTTCGTTTCCAAGACAGCAGACTCACCTGTAATGGGCAGACAACTAGAAGTGAATACGTCCACATCACTTACCGCTGTGAGGTACCGACCTCCCCTGCCCCCTCAACGACCACTCCTGTAGCCATGACGACGACGACGACAGCGCCATCTACGTCAACAGAGCCTCCAGTGACTACAATGTATCCACAAACATTTACTACAACTGCTACAACAACAACAACAACTACAGCACCTACACCACCAGCAACAAGAACAACACCTACACCATCACCAACAACAACAATAAGAATAACTGCAACGACGCCGCCCACAACAAAAACGACAACTACACGATCAGAGGCAATAATCTTACCAGTAGTTACATTACCAATAAGCACTCCCAGATCTCACAGTTCTACAACAAAGGCAAACCTAAACCCTTATACATCGCAGTTCATATTCCACCCGGCCACTTGGCAACAAACAACTGGCACACAGACAACACAAAACTCTGCATCATTGAGTTCAGGCAACATGGCCATTGTTTTTCAGTTCAACCCGGCCACACACCCGCCAACAACAATTCCTCCTACAACTACAGCTACTCTTCCAATAACTTCAGCACCAAAACCTATGACTACAACCAGAATTCCATCAACCACAACCACGCCACGTACAACTAAAATACTCACAACCACTACTACCACTCCAAAATCAACCACATACCTCCCTTCAACTACAAAACACGCATCAGTCACTAGAATTACCTTAACCAAACTTTCTTCAACCAGACCAACATCAAGTCCCAGTTATTCAGATTCAGTAACGTCAACAAGAACTGTTTCGACCACCCAATCCACAACGTCAACCAGCCTACCAGCCACTACACAGAGTCAGACATCTACCACATTGCAACCTGTCACAACTAGCACAATGAGGAACAACCAGGCGCAGTCGACATTAGGGTTGTCGACTCTTGGATCAAATTTGCCTGGGACAACGGTTGAGACAAAGTTGCCTGGGACAACGGTTGAAACCAAGTTGCCTGGGACAACCGTTGGGACAAAGTTGCCAAGGACAACAGACTCTGATGACTTGGGAGTGGTAATACAAACAGAACCGGTTAAAATAACGACCGGCTCTGTCGGTGTTTTCGAACGCTCAACCGCAGGCGTTGAAGAAGTCGCAACATCTACAGCTGGTGGTGTCTTTACCACACAAGCCAAAAACCTGTTGGCGACCCAAGACGATGTAGCAGCAAGTGCTACAACCCCAGCCAATGTGAATAGTAATGTTGAGAACCAGAGGCAGGAGCAAACAGCACGAAATGGTGGACTAAGTGGACACCAAATAGGTTTGTTCCTTTATTTTTTCCCTCTATCTCTCTCTTATTTATCTTTTTCCTGTGTGTTGTCCATGAATTCGAAAGGAAAGGATGGTGCCATAATCAGCTGCCAGCTCTTTATTTTTGCTTAATGTCCTATCATGTTACTACGGTATTTTAAGGGAGTGTTATATTTATATGTTATATTTGTTACTATCAACGCTGTTGTGATTGTTATTATCAATATATAAAATGTTTGTTATTATTATTATTATTATTATTATTATTATTATTATTATTATTATTATTATTATTATTATTTCAGCTATAATAGGAGGCGGTGCGGGTGGAATTCTTCTCCTCATCATCCTAATTATACTTGTAGCTGTGCTAATACGAAAGAAGTACGTAATGGCTACCACTGAATCTGAATGTTGATGACATCATCGGTTACTAAATGACTTCTTAAAAACATTATGACTCTCTTATAGTGGAATGACCTAAATATATATTTATTTTGTTATATCGAAGTCACTGATATTTTAACTCATTTTAAAGAACTGTCATTTATTTTTTTGTCTTGCTGCTCGAACTTTAAATGCAAACATATATGTTTGTTGACTTGTTAAATAATGAGCTGCTGATATATCTGCTTATTTCTGAATAATATTTTTTAGATAAATCACTTACCTTTCTACAAAAATGTCCTTCAATAAAACGTTGTTGGTTTACAGATATTGCAACTCTTTCTGATACCTTGTTGATAATTTGGTAAAAGCAAATTTTTTGCTAATATTCTTTATAAATGATTTTGTTCTCAGAGAATCTACACGAAAAATTAAAGTCAAATCTTATGCTGGATATAATCATTCAAGAAGTTATATACTGTATGGCCAAAAAAATGAATAATTGGTCTTTTGGAGAAAAGATGTAAAAATTGGCAATTTTGATATTTATTAAAAAAGGCAATATGCTCACTAACAGCTTGGAAAATATAAAACGTAACGGAATGTGGCCGCCATGCCGCATTTTTCTTTTCTTTTGACAATGGACCCTGCTAAAAGACGTTTCCAAAACGTTTTACCCAGTTAGGGATATTTTAAATTTCTCCTTTGTACCTCAAGTCGGTCTGTTTTATTTTTATTTATTTATTTATTTATTTACTTATTTATTTATTTATTTATTTATTTATTTATTTATTTATTTATTGTTTCCTATATAAAGGTCTTGACAGTAAATCCTTTATGTGGGCATATGGATCATGGCGTTTACAATTAATAGTATTCGTATTGTTAATTTTATCCATTTTGTTTGCAACACGCACAAGAACAGACAAGCAGACATGAAGAAATAAAAGCAAAACAAAAAAAAATCATAAAAACGTATTTCAAATCAACAGACAGATTATTTATCTCAGTATATGCGTCAATGTGCACTGGTTTGTGAGGGGGGGAGGAGGATGGGGGAGAATGATCAACACTGTAGAATAGGGCCTTGGTTTTCTACAACAGTGAGAAATGTACATGTACAGGTTTGCTCATGTTAATTTTTATAATATTTTCTTTGGAAGGGGAGGGTGTGCAGGAAATTTTTTGGTGTCTCCAAAGTTGAAGGGGGGGGGCGTGGCTGCACCCCCAGCGCCAAACTGCCTCTTTGCAGTTATGTGGCGTTCACAAAATGTACATTTTAAAATTAATAGTGACAGGGTGTTCTCTTTTTTCTCCATTCTCCAGTCAGACGGTAAGATCCAGGAGGAGCCAGTTCCAAGGTCCAGGTGGGGTCAGTTGTATGGCAGTATCCGTGCGAAACCAAGATAGCTTCATCCAAAGAACAATGGCGTTACCGGTTCCTGTTGAAAATAAAGCATAAGGTAAAGTATGCACCGACTTATCCAAGACTTATCCAAGATTTTGTAAGGGGGGGGGGGGGGGTCAAGAATGAGAATCGTTTGCTTCATTTCGCTGGACAAACGGCCATGTTTTTTATTTATTTATTTATTTATTTTTATTTTTAGGGAGGGGATGGTCAACATGGCCAATATAAAGATGTCCGTCTTGTCATAAGCGGCCCCTTATTGACTGGTAATTTGCAGTGTCTTTTTGTTCACTGACCCGGTAAAAAAAGGCGATGAAAAGTAATATAAATGAAAAATAATAAATGAACTTAATATAGCACAAGTGAAGCCTGTATTAAAGGGCCGACACAAGGATAGGAAATGTTACCATGCGAAGCTAGGCAAATAAAGTTTAAAGCAATAGACCAAGGCATTCCTGCAAATATGATACGTAGGGCAGTCGAATGAGAAAGTGCTTGGTTTTGTCTTGTATTGCATCGCTTTTAATACAGCAACTGATTTTTTTTCAATCATCCTTTTTTTTTGGGGGGGGGGGGTATTTTTTATTTTTTTTTTTTTCCTGGAAAGGGAGGAAGAAGCCAATGCAATCGAGGGACACGTGCCCACTGATATCACTCTGTTTACCACACAGAAGTTAAAAACAATTATATTCTAATTCGCTTACGCTTAAACGTATATAAATTATTTATCGTCTAATAACTCTCAACGAATAAAACCACTTCATCTTCAAACACCAAATCATTTATTTATAAATAGGAATGAGTCGATGTGCCTCTGCCTGTGTACAGACGATACAATATTACATACAAACTTTTGCTCCGTCACCAGTTACATTTCCCGCATAGCCTAATTCCAATTCCGGTATAGTTCGTACTTACATGAATCTGATAATTTTATAACGCATAATCAAACCCCATCTTTATACAAATGTTTTTATACAAAAACATTTATTTGGAATAAACTGGAATGTCTGTACATTAGCGTAGCTCGACTTCGAATGATCGTTTCCCTTCCTCACGTGATCTGTTCACCTTTTGAATACAGCGCCCCCTGTACCTCCTAATGACCTTTCTCCTAAGACACGTCATCGTTGACCCGTTAAACGACAATAAATACATCTATAGCATACGTGTAGAACCTGGCAATAAAAGTGTTGATAACCCCATGTTCTTAGAAAAAAAACTCAAAAATGAATTGCATTGGCGACTGTTAAGGGTTTGATATTAAACATGCTACTGACAAAGGTTCGGTACAAGATGATACTTTTCTACATGCAATAACGTGATATCCTGTTTTTACTCGTTACAGGCATATATTAGCTTCGGGACACACTGTACGGCAGCTAAGCTACATACACAGAGTGAGAAACACCCAGAGAGAATTTGAACTTCAAAAAGATAGACTGATAGCAAAAAAAGTGACAGTTTTATTTTGCAACAGAGCGATGGATAAATCAAGAAATACAGTGTATAACAAAATGAAAATAAAAGCATCCGAAGTCATCTAACTTTCCGGACAGGTTTTTCAGAAGTAAGCCTGATTCAACAACAGGGAGTTTATAATATTTACAATATTTGTCCAATAAACGTTTTATTTTTTATTAACATAACTTGTTTGTGAATGTTACGATGATACAGTGTCTATCGTTTTAACCGAACCTTTCAAAAATCGTAAATTAAAATTATTTATCTGCAACACAAAGTGATCTGCATCTTACACTTACAGTAAAATCTCTTAAAATTTTAATTTAAACAAATTACAATTATTAAAAATCAGCTCCGAGATTCATCCGTCGTCAACAATACCTACTGAGAAAATTTCCAATAGGCATGTTAGATAAAACTTACACCTTCTGAGACAAAAAAGTTAAAGAGACTATTAAAAGTTCAAATACATCACCAAATCACCTGGTGCCAAGGAAGTGAATAACTGGTCTTACCCAATGACGGTAGAAATTCAATCAAATTTACATATTGTTCAGTTGCTGGATATTAACTAACTATAGTCTGTGATATATTTTTGATACATTTTTTAACTTAAAAAGCAAAATCAACAAAATCTAAGCTATGCAAAAAAAAAAAAAAAGGCTTGACTAAGTGAGAGTGTGATGTCAACGTGCACACAAATAAATGCACCATGTATTGATATGCGAAGCTGAAATACATTACAACTTTGCTGAAAAGGTTGAAATAGCACTTAAAATATATACTTATAGCAACAACATAGTTGTCTAAATGAATAGCCCTGCCAGGCTTTTCACAGAAGATTTGGTTAACAAGAGATTTCCACACCAAAGAACCCTATTCATTATACATATATATTAATATCATTATAAATGCACCATTTGTTACCTGCACCATAAATAAAGTGTTCGGGTTTTGCCAATCAAAAATCAGTCAAAAAGTCAAACACTTATTCTTACTGTCCTTACTGTTTAGACGTTTATCTTATGGTGAGATAAAAATTTAAATTGCAACCACACGAATAAAAATACATATCCTTCCTTAATAACTGTATGTGAATAGTGTTCACATAATAAAATGAAAACAAAACGGAACGGAACAATACATAGATAATATTGTAATACAGCTTTTGATGTACTTATATTGCATAACTTGACAAGCATTACATCCACCATTTATTGACCACTTATAGTTTTACACCCACATTTCACAGCTTTATAAATATTGGTTTTAATAAATACATAACAAATTCTAAATATATACTTATATATATCTCAAACTTAACAAAATGTTCAAGTGCCTAAATATAGATTCAAAACAAGTTATAACTTGACTTAATTCACATTCACTGTTACAGTATGGGAATTTAAAATAAATTAGATTTTAAAAAATGTAATACTCTAAAGGGGTATTTTACATATTTTAGTCAAGAAAATGCAGGTTTATAAGCCTCAGAACATGGCCCTACTGTACATCTAACATGTATAAAGTAACTTTTCAGCAAACGTGAGTAAATTTCAAATCACATTAAAAAGTTGGCACAACTTCTATATCAAATGCATACGTTCTGTACTGGGTTTGACAAGACTTCAAAAGTTAAAACATGAATAGGAAATTTAGTACATAAACAAGATTCAATAATTAAATTTTAGCATACTGAAGTGAGCTTCAAGTTATCCATTGTAAAATGAGCAAGTTTTTCCTCACACAGATCCTTGAGGGTAAAACCCATAAAATACAAAGGAAAATATGTCCAATTCTACTTTTCAAAATATTTTGTACGGATCATTATCAAAAAAAAAAAAAAATCTAAAATTGATAAAGGAAAAAATTGTTTGCATTAAAAAAGCAAACTTTTTTATCATAATGACTTAAAATAATGTTCTCAACTATGTTAAATGGGGCCATTTTAACCAAGAACTTTACACCAGCAGTTGGTTTTAACTCTTATAAACCAAAAATTAAATCTCGACTTATTTAATTCAGAATATTTGTGCAGTATTTCAAAAACTTATAATTAAGTGAATTACTGCTTAAAAGCAGCGATTTCTTTCTTTTATATTCATTTGTATAAAACAGGTACAACATTTCAATGACGTTTCAACAGACAAACATTGCTCTTTCATGGATCCATGCAGACTATAATTTTGGCCTCAAAGCTAAAACCAACTTTCAGCCTGAACTCATTTTGTGAAGAGGGCGGTCCCGATCGCGAATAAGTGTGGTGTTTGATATTCTAGAGAGATTACCGTAAAGATCACCCCTCATCTACACATTGAGCAGCCATCTAGTCCTGATCCATAGTGCACCTCATGTGGCAATGCAGCCCTCCGGGGATAGAACGTGTGAGTTAACTTGTAGTTTAACAAGTTGGTGAGAGAGGACATGTAGATGTCTGCAAAGCGTGAGAGACGGCGAGAGAAATAGGTGGGGTTGTGGTAGGTACGAAACAGACTGCCGAACCGTGGGTTGAACACCTCCTTGGTTGCAACTCTGTAGAATTTGAAATGAAAAATTAATATTATAAATATAATTACAAATTAATTAAAAAGATATTAATCTGATTGATTTTTGAACAAAGAAATATAAGTTTAAACTTTGAAAGTAGTGGATTCAGTTAACAAAGTTATTGTATGCTCTCTTGGGAAATAACTTTAAAATACTTCAATTTTGAACTTTTCATCAGCTATTTACAAATCCTCACTGATAGACAAATTTCTGACAGTTATTAAATAAATAAGCAAGCAAAAAATGCCTGAATAATTGTCTATCTTGAAAGTTTCATTAAAATTTAGAGAATTTTCTTAAGATAAATTGTCCATGATCAGACAGACATACAGTTTCAGCAACAACGATGAAAAGGTAACATAAATTCCTTCACTAAAAATGGGTAACTAACAAACAAATACATAAGAAAATTTTTACAGAAACATAAACAAAGAGATATTTTATTTTTTACCGGAGTTGATCGCGTTCTTTCAGCCACTCTTGTCTCACGGCCTCAGCTTCAGGACTGTCATGGAGCACCTGACTTTTTTCTATCAAGTCTTGTAGTGAAGACAACCACGTCACTGCATTCGTGAATTCTTCTGAGTTGAAATTTTTTATCTCTCCCTGAATTGGCAATTATGAACCTTTTTTAATGTAAGTTTTAAATAGACATGTCATTGTCATCTATAAGCATTCACTTAATAGTTCATTTATCAAATCATTCTTTATTGATTGAACCAAAGACTGGATGAATCAAAATTATAACTCGAGTTCAAAGGTAATTCATAAAACAGTAACTGTCTTATTTGCTTTGTCATAAAGTGGTGTGTGTGCATGCATGCAAACATGCATCTGCATGGACTTCTGTGTTTTTAGATCTGAAGGTTAGTAATAAGCTGTAGCAGGAAGCAACTTCTGCTTTAAATTTGCATGAATTAAAGAAATGAAAGAGACAAAAGATTTATTAAGGGTTGAGATGTAGATAGAGATCTAGGTTATGGGTTTTCTGTTGTCAAATATCAAAGTTAAGTACCTCTAATTCTGGGATAATTGCACCAGTTCTCCAGCCCATACTGAGAGTAGCATCCTGAAGATAAAATTATATATTTATTTTAATTATCAAAAATTAATACAGAAAAGTACATTATCAGTATACAGTACTAGGCAATAAATAATCATCACAAAAAATATTCCAAACATCAAAAATCATTACTGATGAGATAAAGATGGGGGGAGCAGGGAAGGAGAACAATGCTGAAATCAAGTGTGCATAAAAAACTTCCAGTCATGTTTTATATAAAATGTGAAACTCAGGTCAGCAATGATATAATAAAATCAATGTGATCAAATATCTAATGCATCTGTTAATTCAATGAAATGACCTTCAATTATTTTGAGAGTATTGTTGTAATTAATGGCTCTCATTATAAGATCACCTTTTGCCCTTAAAAATCAAGAAGAATCACTGGCATGTCTACAACACTTGAAAGTTAAACCAAACGAGAGAGAGAGAAAGAGAGAGAGAAAAGACTTACGGCCAAATCTGTGTAGACATGATCCCCAAAGTATAGCATCTTAGCACCGTGCCAGCCAGTAATTTTCTGAAGGTCATCCATATTGCCCTGAAATAACAGCAAAAGTACAGAACTAAATGATGATATCTAGTATATGCCAAAACCCACACCATATACCATACCACTGTGCCTTCCCATATTATTAGCCTATGGTTTTCAGGATACCAATACTTGGCTAAAGGAGGGTCGGTGAAACAAGGATAACTTTCTGATGCTGCCTCAATTCACTCAGCATTTTGCATCTATAAAACAGGTAGCACTATAGCAGGGCTTGACACTAACTTTTTTCGATACTGGCCCGAGATATTGGTAAATCTTGCAAGGATGATTTGACACATGGCATTTTACTTGCTCTTTGCAGGGGCGGATTTAGGCCGTCTTCTGGGTCTTCCGGAAGACGGTCAGATTTTCAAGTTTACATTGACGGGTATCTATTTTTTCTGTCGGTAGACGGTCAAAAATGCAGGAAAGATCAACAAAGATAATTTAGAAGACTGTCAGAAATTATCTTTAGATCCGACCCTGCTTTGGGCCAGTGACCCCAGTGATTCAATTGCCCTAGGTTGGTTTTCATTGGCCCAGGGCCAGTGGGCCACCCTTAATGTTAAGTCCTGTATAGTATGTTAGGCACCGGAATTGAAAAATATTTTGCTTGTATTATTATAATTTATTATAATTTCTTGTAATTTTTAATGTTTGAGGGGGAACAGCAAAACCTATGGGGGCTTCCCGTCTGCCAGAGCATTATCCTGTACATAAATTTAATTGCCAACTCGTAAAATTATATCAGAAACACATATAACCATGAAAGGCAGTTCTTTATAGTCAGTCAGCATATTTTACTTTTGTTAAATTATATTTCATTACCATTCCTTCTTTGTGTTTTCCCCTTTCTCTTTGTTCTACAATTCTCCTTATTATATCTTCCAAAAATGTTTTCAAATCACTACTTTGGAGATAATTTCCCCCACCCCTACCACAAAACATCCAGGTCAAACTGACTCTTTTCAAAATATTTTTCACTGTGATTTCAATTCCTACCTCCTGATATATTTGTCCTTTTTCAAAACTTGTCACTCTTCCCCAGGACTGTGTCCCCAGGGTTCTGTCAAAACTTCGGAATGGTCTGAGGATGGTTATAATAAAATATATATAATTAACACAATAGAAAATGCTTAATATAAAACATTATAAAGGTCTCCAGCCATGACCAGTATAAAATATTCTATATTAATTTACAATGAACATGGCCGATGATCCCTCTCTGCTGGAAGTCAATTTCATAAGAGGACTTGAGCTCAGAACCTATGTTAACTTAGACCAAGAGTTAAGCAAATGACCATAAAAATGTTTACATGTATAAACAGATTTAAAAAAACAAATAAATGTCTAGATTTTGTCCATAGTTTGGGCTATGGTGATTAAGGCAAAAGCACTTTGTTTGCTATGATATAATCTATTTTATACACAAGTTTTAAAATGCACTGTACACCTTTATATAACAATAATAAAAACACAACGTGAGGACTACCTCTTGGGTCTGAAGAACTGTGGTTTTCTGGCTCTAGTAATGATGACATCAAACATGTCACTCCAGTCACTGCCCAGCATATAGCTCATCCCCTTGTCTCTGAAAGGAGTATCACAGGGAGAATTAACACAGGGACAGAAAGATTTAACACACTGTACGTAATTTTTTTTCCATCTTCTACTATGAAAGGCACACATTAAGCATTTAACCTTAATATATCAAATACTTATTATTTTTTTGGAGATTTTAGATCTATCTTCTTTATTACCAAACTAGGTACATCATATTCAAAACTGCTTGAAAACCCCTTATTTATGCTATAAATTTCTAGTTTATGATAACCTGTCATACATGTATCTCGTAAGATATTCAGAGCACAAAAACAGGTTACATTTATAATTTGTAATTTAGTTTAGTGTATACCTGGGTGAAAAGGTGAAATTGCAGAGGTTTCCATTAAAGTTTTTTTTTTTCTTTGCTACTTTAAGGTCTAACTTGCATTACACGCCTTCAATACAAAGGCTAAATTATAACAAGGCCACAAATTTAAAATGTACTTTGTTTACAGGGACTTTCTTACACAAAAGCATATCCACTGTTGGTAATGAGTAGAAGCTTCTTCCCAGCAGATGACAGTTTGTTCATCAACTGGGACACTTCTGCTTCCTTCTCAAGGTACATGGCTGAAATAAAAGAGAATGTGTTATCCTAAGTTACCTGAAATTTTAATGTTATAATGGCAATGTATTTGTCAAATATTTGACTAGTTATTTTAATCAATTGCTTGATTAAAGAACTGATTGTCATTAGTGGATGAATAAATATGTAGTATATATATATACATAAAATAGATATGAAGACCATGAGATAGTATAACAATAAGTTACAATATGTAGAGCAATATATCATATTGCAAATAAAAAATACAACTGAAAAAATTATACGAAAATTAAAGTTGGGAGATGTGAAGAAATCAATATACATAACCATTACACATAATGCCATATTTAAATTTTAATAAATAATTTGCTGCTACTTACGAAGGTCAGACATAATACTGGCATGGAGTTCTCCAGATTTATGAACATTTTGCACAGCAGTCTACAGTGAAAGAAATCAAAGTTATATTTATGTCAGGGACCAGTATGTTGTTGTTTTTTAAATCTTCCTTTACATGTGAAACAAATCTTCCCCAAAACTCAATCTAGAGGGTGGAAAAACTTCAAGTCTTCATAATAACTACAAAAACATGCGAGAAACATGTCAATAGGTTATGATAAGTTTAAATGCACTTTGGTGAAAAGTAATTGGGACAGAAATGGATTAGCTTGAGAGAGAAAGAGAGAGAGATCAAAACCTACCTTTACATCATAGAATACATAGCCAGGATCAAAGGCAATACTGTGTTCAATAAAATACTGAAAAAAAAAACAAAGACAAAGTTTTATCTATGCCATTAACTACTGTCACAGTTTTTTCAAAACACCATTATATCCATAACCAATAATATTTCATTAATTTTATAATGAACCCTAATGTCCTCTTTAGAAACTTTTCACTTGAGACATAGGTATAAGCAAAAATATGTTTACTATTTTTACAGTCTTATTGATCTAATGTGTGTGTGTGTTCATTTGTGTGTGTATGTGTGTTTGTGCGTGCATGCTTGTGTCCAACTTTATTCATTTGCTTTTATTGGCAGATTCCGTTCAGTACCCTGAGTATCAGATATAACTGGAAACTGACTTCATATACAAGAGATGGCATGGTCATGCCAATAGTCTGAGTCTACTGGTACATACAAGTAACCTCTGCTACTCAGGATGCTGTTCCATGAACTAAATGTCACCTTTGTTTCTAACATACCTGAATAACATTGGACATGAGGGTGATTTCAGGCAGGGCAAACATGTCCATAAGCTGCACCATATTTCCTCCCTGAAAAATGACAAATTAAAAAATTATCAGAATTTCTTTCCTGAGAGCAATGTGAAAAAGTCCATATAGTAGTTTTATCAACACAGAGAGAGAGAGAGAGAGAGAGAAAGAGTGAGAGAGAGAGAGAAAGAGAGAAAGAGTGAAGAGGAAAAGAGAATGAGAGAGAGGGGAGTACAAAAAGAGAGAAGAGGTCCTTACAGTGCCGTGGAAGCCACTCATGTTATCCACAGGGACGTGGGTGCCCTGATATTGCTCAATAACCTCCTCATCAGGTACTGGCTCCAAACCCCTGTGGATACAAAAAGGTAAAAGAAATATGTCAGTAGCTTTCTTGCTGATACAGGAAAACTGCTTTTTACCAGCTCTTTACTATAATATATAGTTTTTAATATGCTTGTAAATATAGTTCAAAAGAAAAAACTTACCTGTAAACTGTACCCAACTGGATGTTATGAAAAGCATCTATTTTCATGAGGAAACCCTGGAATATAAGAAATACCCCAAAACAATCAATATATTATACCCAATGTATATAGAAAAAAGAAAAGCTGTACAATATTACTGCCACTACATTTATTCATAGTGCAAAAATGCATCATCATGTAACACAGTCATTTTTATGAAAATATTACAAAAATGAATGTATCACATGGCCCAGAGGTTCACGCCTTTGTGGTATGGCCCTTTACTATTTATTAGTTAAAATAAATTGCTATATCACTTCATGTATAGTACTCTATCAATACTGTCTGTGTAGTACCTTGTGGACATCAAAGTGCAGTCCCCTCACTGCAAACTGTGGGTCATACTTCATACTTTTGATGGCAGCTGGATACTGGAAGTAAGTAATATAGATTGATATACTAGCAGATACTGGAAGAACATGTTATAGATTGATATACTAGCAGATACTGGAAGTACATGTTATAGATTGATATACCAGCAGATACTGGAAGTACATGTTATAGATTGATATACTAGCAGATACTGGAAGTACATGTTATAGATTGATATACTAGCAGATACTGGAAGAACATGTTTTAGATTGATATACTAGCAGATACTGGAAGTACATGTTATAGATTGATATACTGTACTAGCAGATACTGGAAGTACATGTTATAGACTGGAATACCAGCAGATACTGGAAGTACATGTTATAGATTGATATACTAGCAGATACTGGAAGTACATGTTATAGATTGATATACTAGCAGATACTGGAAGTACATCCCTTACGAAAATTTCCTATAGGATCCTANATTAGTGTGTACCTGAGTGAAAAGGTGAAAATTGCAAAGGTTTCCATTAACTTTTTTTTCTTTGCTACTTTAATGTCTAACTTGCATAACATGCCTTCAATACAAAGACTAAATTATAACAAGGCCAAACATTTAAAATGTACTTTGTTCACAGGGATTTTCTTACACAAAAGCATATCCACTGTTGGTGATGAGTAGAAGCTTCTTCCCAGCAGATGACAGTTTGTTCATCAACTGGGAAACCTCCGCTTCCTTCTCAAGGTACTTGGCTGAAATAGAAGAGCATGTGTTATCCTAAGTTACCTGAAATTTTATTGCTATAACGGCAATGTATTTGTCAATTGTTTGACTAGTTATTTTAATCAATTGCTTACATAACCAACTGATAGTCATTAGTGAATGAATAAATAAGTAGTAAATATACATAGATCAAATAGAAATGAAGACTCTCACATAATATAAATGTAAGTTACAATATATATAGCAATATATAGCATTGCAAATGAAAATACAACTTAAAAAAAATTATATGACAATATAAAGGTGGGAGATGTGAAGAATCAACATAAGTAATCATTGCAAATGATGTCATGTTCAAATTAATAAATAATTTGCTGCTACTTACGTAGGTCATCCATAATACTGGCGTGGAGTTCTCCCGATTTATGGACATTTTGCACAGCAGTCTAGAGTGAAAGACATCAAAGTTATATTTATGTCAGGGACCAGTATGTTGTTGTTTTTTAAATCTTCCTTCACATGTGAAACAAATCTTCCCCAAAACTCAATCTAGAGGGTGGAAAAACTTCAAGTCTTCATAATAATGCGAGAAACATGTCAATAGGTTATGATAAGTTTAAATGCGCTTTGGTGACAAGGAATGGGACAGAAATGGATCAGCTTGAGAGAGAAAGAGAGAGAGATCAAAACCTACCTTCACATCATAGAATACATAGCCAGGATCAAAGGCAATACTGTGTTCAATAAAATACTGAAAAAAAGATAAAGTTTTATCTATGCTATTAACTAATGTCACAGTACTTTTTCAAAACACCATTATATCCATAACCAATAATATTTCATTAATTTTATAATGAACACTAGCGTCCTATTTAGAAACCTGTGACTAGAGACATATGTTAAAGTAAAAATATGTTTATTGTTTTTACGGTCTTATCAATCTAGTGAGTGTGTGTGTGTGTTTGTGCGTGCATGCTTGTGTGTCTGACTTTACTAATTTGCTTTTATTGGCAGCACCCTAAGAATTAGATATTACTGGGAACTGACTTTATAAACAAGAAGAGGAATAGTCATGTCAACAGTCTGAGTCCATATACCGGTACAAGTGACCTCTGTTATTCAGGGTGCTGTAAATGAACTAAATGTCACCTTTGTTTCTAACATACCTGAATAACATTGGACATGAGGGTGATTTCCGGCAGGGCAAACATGTCCATAAGCTGCACCATATTTCCTCCCTGAAAAGTGACAAATTAAAAAATTATCAGAATGCTGAGAGCAACAAGAGAGTTGTTTCACTTGTGAGATATCCTTATTGTAGTTTTATCAACAGAGACAGAGACTGAGAGAGAGAAATAGAGAGAGAGGAAGAGAAAAGAGAGAGAGAGAAGGGAGGAGGAGGAAAGAGAGAGAGAAAGAGAGAGAGAAGAGGTCCTTACAGTGCCGTGGAAGCCACTCATGTTATCCACAGGGACATGGGTGCCCTGATATTGCTCAATAACCTCCTCATCAGGTACTGGCTCCAAACCCCTGTGGACGCAAAACGGGTAAAAGAAATATGGCAGTATTTTTCTTAGCGATAAAGGGAAACTGCTGAAATTACCAGCTCTTTACTATAATACATAGTTTTTAATATGTTTGTAAATATAGTTCACAAGAAATAAAAACTTACTTGTAAACTGTACCCAACTGGATGTTATGAAAAGCATCTATTTTCATGAGGAAACCCTGGAATATAAGAAATACCCCAAAACAATCAATATATTATACCCAATATATATCGAGAAAAGAATAGCTGCACAGTATTATTATGACTTCATTTTTTCATGGTCAAAAATTCATCATTATGTTTACAATACCAACTACAAAGTGAATGGCAGACAAACCTCTGTATAAACACCTATGAGTATAGAAGAAAGGTATAATTGTGAACTGGTAATTGAAGGCAAAAAACATTTCATCATGGAGTGTAGACACCATTTGACTCAGAGATTCACTTTTCTCTGGAATGGCCCTGTACTATTTGTTAATTGAAATAAAGTTACTTTATCACTTCATGTACTCTACCCTGTGTGTTACCTTGTGGACATCAAAGTGCAGTCCCCTCACTGCAAACTGTGGGTCATACTTCATACTTTTGATGGCAGCGGGATACTGGAAGTAAGTAATAAATATAGATTGGGATACTAGCAGATACTGGAAGTTATAGATTGATATACTATACTAGCAGATACTAGAAGGACATGTTATAGATTGAAATACATGTACTAGTAGATATGGGAAATACAAGTCATATTGGTTGGGATAGGAACATGTATCAGCATGTACTATACTGGAGGTACATTTTGCAGATTGGGATACTAACAGATTTAACAGTCTAAAGTAAATCTAAACTGGACTGCCAGTATAACATGTATTATTTAGGAAATTCCAGGTTAAAAAAAAAAAAAAGGATGAAAAAATAATTGCATCCAAAACAGCTTGCACTTTTTGACTTTATTCATTCATTCATGCATGCATGCATCCATTCACTAATTTGATCATTTATTCATCCATTTACTCACTTACTCAAACTTATTCCCTCACTTTTATTTATTTATTTATTTATTTATTTATTTATTTATTTATTTATTTTCTTACCATTCACTGTATATTTTTCAAAAAATTTTCTTTTATAATAAAAAGCAAGAAAATACAGAAACCACTTCCCCATCACGTCAAACCCTCACCTTGTACCCTGTGACCAGTGCCTCTGTCCCCAGGGAGTACAGCAAATGATGTAACGACTCCTTGTAGGAAGCTAATGTGTAATCATAGTCAAAGCCATACACATCCATGTCAGCCAGGTCCAGCTCATTGTTGGTGAATATAGAGTCTGGGTTGATGGGAGCAGGGTGAGGCTGAGCTGGAATTTTTTTAACCATTTATTTATTTAAATACATTTGTTTTGTACAATAATTATCTAGATCTACTGTTTTTACGCAGTAATGTATGCTACTACGTACGTACTTTCCTGCAACTGCATAAACCTAATTTAAATCATGGCGGGTATCCAACAGACTTGTACTTTGGATATGCTATTAATGACATAATGGTTTCTTTCTCAAGCAGGTGAGGAGGGGTTGGGGCCATAGATAATTGTTACTGGTGATTTAATTGTTTTAAAAATGTTCACAAAAATAAATGAATAAATAAAAATTGAAATTAATAACAAATTAATAGAAATAATGATAAACATTGCAGTCATTATTGATAGATCTGATATCCCACAAAAACTGCAGTAATTTCTGTTACGAAACGATTACATCGTTCGCATTACGAAACAATAATTATGAAAACGGTAGCCTAATTATAGTCTGCAGCCGATTGAATGACCTCTACGCTTTACCTTGTACTGCATCCTTAAGCCGCGCATAATCTTCCCAAAGAAGGTCTGGTGACTTGGCCTCTCTCGTTCCAAATTGTTTTTTGTCAACGTGGCACCCACAGCAGGTTTCTGTGAGGTAAAATTCAAGAAATTTCACCTTTCGAAAGTGGCACAGTCGTCTGAAGACGGCCATTGCGTAAACAACCAAGATAAGCCGCATCCGAGTTCCGGTGTAATTCGTGCAGTCAGTCTTGAGAACACGTACTTTCTAGAGTGCATTTTTAAAGTGGTCTGCCTAAATTGCGCAATACAGCGCAATACAGCGCAACACAGCGCAATACACTTGAAAAAAACAAGTCCAGTTGCAAGTAAACACAGAAAACGATCATTCTCAACAAAATAAGGGGATAAAAAAGCAATTATTTTAATTGCAACTTAAAATATTCTAACGATGTGGTGTTAATTACCGGCACATAACCATTCATTCTTACTGATGATCTTCATGCGAGGTTCTTTATGGCATGGTAGGCCTACGTGTTGCCATAGGGCCTATTCAACAAATAGATTTTTCATTCAATTACAATTTTTGAAATGCAATGTTTCATATTTTCATGCAATAGGCCTATACACTAATATTTCTTTCAACGGACCCCTGTCTTTTAAAGCCTACATAATATTTAGAAAGAATGATATTAAAGTAAAAAAAAAGAAAAAAAAAAAAAAAAAACGTGTGACCATGCGCAATACAGCTTCGCTCTGGGCCCCGTATCTCGAAAGGTTCGCTATGTTGCGCACGTGCGCAAGCGTCTCGATTCCATAACTCGCCCATACTCGTCCCATATAATACATTGTAGCCTCTTTTGTATATAGCGATTCGCAATACGCGATGCTTTCGAGATACGGAGCCCGGGATGACAATATTGGCGACCAGTTATATAGAAAGGACCCGTTTGTCCTGCCCATATTAAACTATTTCTGCTGATTGGCTTCATTATATAACATTCTGTGGATCTTGAGTTTTGAGAGATAGACAAAGTCATAAAAACGCTATATTCGCTTAATGATTTTTAAAAGTAGTTTTAATTTGTATTAAAGTAGTATATTTTAACAACAGTTGTATCAAAAATTGCACTGTTAATATTTTGACAGTAAACATTTGTGAGCAGTTTTAGCCAAAACCTCTCACCCATAAATGGGTCAAATCTTTTGTACATGTAATTTGCATAACAATAACTTGCCCGTCGTAGTGCAAGCTGCAGTTGGGCACAGTTGAGTGGAGACGCAACAATTTGTGTGGTGAATTCACAAGTTGAAGCTTTTATAAGACGTAGAAGCAAGCTTATGGTAAGCAGCACTACTTCTTCAGTAACCTACCTCAATAAAACACAAGAGCAACCGAGAGAAAAAGTATTGTAGATACTGAGTATTAGTAGCGCAATTTGTTGTAATATTATGCCCATCGTTACTTGTGTGTCACTCACAATGTCAGAATATGTTGGTTACAATGCTTTGGGACTACAAATGTACAGGAAAAATGATACTATCAGCTGACCATTGATGAAACAATAAGTTTGCTTGTAATCTTTCAAACTAGCTATATTAAGTTCAGCACGTGTGAATTTTATGTATGACCCCTGGAAATTAAAAGAGCATTTGTGACTTAATTAAAAATGTTTTCGTGTAAATATACTCATAACTGCACAAAAAGACTGATTAATTTAGATGATATTACTTGTCATAGTTCTAAATATTTGATACAAGGAGAAGTCTGTCCTAGCAAGGTGTTCATCAACTTTAAAGTCAAATTTAATTAACAATTCAAAAGTCCCTTTTGAAGACACTTACGATGGTTTTCAGCAATTTCTTTTGGGTTACAATTGTGTATTGTAATGGATTGATCATTTCACCTGGGAAAAATTAGCAATTTTTAAAATACATCGTTTTGTCACTTTTTATTATTATTATTATTATTACTACAAGAATAAGGGTCCACATAGCTATTAAAGTTCTCTTACTTGTTTTAGCTTACACTCGGGCAATCCATTTATGCTTAAGATTGACATGCTGTCAAAATCTTTTTGTAAGTTAAGTGTTTTTAATTTAATACAACACACGATCACGCACACGTCATTTGCTCATAAAGCGATGGTTTACAGATGAAAGTTTTACGCAAGTTGACTACCGTCTCCAGTGTGTCGTATTCTGTCCCTCCATTACACGACCAACTACATGTATATTAAAACTTGATTATACATAACCGCCCCACCTATGTATATCTCCACCTCCCTTTATCCGGAAAGCTCAGTGGGTCGACGTCGCTAAAGAGACCTTGGTTAACTAGAAAAGCACTCCGAGAGCGCAGACCTCCGCCAAGGCAGCGATTTTTTTTTTATTATTGATTTTGATTGATTATTGATCCGGCTCACCACCAAAAACTAATCATCTCTTCCTTGGCCCACTTCTGACAGTTCCTGAAAATTTCATCAAAATCGGTCCATAACTTTTTGAGTTATGTTGATGACAGACAGACAAACAGGGGTGAAAACATAACCTCCTTGGCGGAGGTAATGAATACAGGGATAGTTGTGCATGTGTAGTGTCAGTGTGCAAACTCGATATCATTCAATTCCTCTACATGTACGACCTTTCACTTTAAGCAAGATAAAGTTGGCGCAATTTTGACAGATGATTCATACTTTCTCTCGCAGGCTGGTTGTATTTTTTTAATATTACTTAGATAATTATGCTGAAAATGGAACCGAATTAGCATAAATGTATGCCCGATAGGTATTTAAGCAAAGTGGATTTCTCGTCCACGCCCGGTGCAGTGATTTTTCTAGTACGACCACCTCCACCCAAGGTTCATGTAAGGTCGGTGCATCTCTATAACCAAATTAATGCTGGGCAACTTTCCATGTTTAACTCTATGTCATTTATGCGCGAATTTCAGAGAAAGCGACACTTCTTCAAATTTTTATTATTTTTTGTTTTTATTTATTTATTCAAATTTCTGTTTTTTTTTTTTCAAAATGAGAGAGGGAGAGGGAGAAAGAGAGAGGGTTAAGAAATAGAAATAACACAAAATACAACGTGCTTGAGATGCGCTGTTTATTATAATTTAGCTGCAGTTCTAACGTCACAAAGAAGGGATTAGGGATACCCCGACAATACCTTTAAAAAAATCGGCTACCATCGACTGCTTCCGTAACTGTAACGTATCCAGTGCGGAGGTCCCACACATGTAAATCACACGCGTGCTTTGTTGAATATACTCTTTTGGACATAAACTTTTTTTGCGGTTTAACTCAAGATTTTAAGGGTGCAATATATATGAATAAGTACAGGAAGAAAGAATAAACATATGACAATATGACTTCATTTAGAACAATATTATACAAATTCAAAGCAGCTTGCTATCATAAATTATTCGTGGTGCAGGAAAGCAAATCTGATATGGTTTATGAATATAAACACCATTTTAAGGTGTTGCGGCGAAATTGCAGAGAAATTTCAATTATATACAAGCTTGGCGTCTTCTAGCATCCCATGAACACATCTGCCTCAACATTTTCCACGATATATTCCAGGTATATTCCACGAACTCAATACAACTAAAATCTCATCCTTATTCAGAGTCAGCTCAGGCCTGTAGCCAGCAATGTCAAAAGGGGGATTCTTTTCTGAAAAAGTGGACCTTTTACAATGGAACCTTTGTGCACCTAGATCAAATTTTATCCAGAATGGACCTTTTCCTGACAAAAAGGGCGGTTCTTTCGAACCTCCCCCCCCCCCCGCAACTGTAACGCATTTTTCTATCCTAGCAATGGAAAAGGGTCCTCGCAGAATCTACAGTTACCGATAATAGCGACTGGCCTGGAGACGGAGGATTCACGTCCAAATACTGATTGAGTTAGGGTCGTACAACAGATGTAGATCCGGTTCCCAAAATATACGAATGGGGAAAATTGGGGGTTAGCTATTAATCCACTTTGTCTTTTCTCGCGCCTGTTTCCTGTAAAACGATAAATAATAATTAAGATATATGTATATCCATTCTACGTCACTTACAGTATGACATAGGCCTACTCCAGTTTCACACATTGACTTATTTCATCAAACACCCTAATATCTAGAAAATTAGCACTGCAGGGATTCATATTCATATAAACATATTTTAGCACGTGGCATTTCAAATTACCTGCATTAGGTTTTTCCGGTACTGCCTCTTTTTCATCTGCGTGCATGACCCAATGAACGGCGACATCCTTACAGAAGCTTTGCAGTTCCGCACTGAGAAAAGATGTCTCTCTGATTGGTTGAGGAGAAAGTGTTAAATTGGTGGCTATGGAGCGCTTTGGGAAATCATCCATACCGTGATTCTATAAATAAATAAATAAATAAATAAATAAATAAATAAATAAATAAAAATCAATATTGTAGATACAGTTGCGGAATGGACGCACAATTTCTGACGCGTCACAAAAAGTACCAAATTTAAGTAAAATGCGTGAACATCCTCAAAATCAGGCTTTAGATATGTGTAGCCATGGGAAAGTTTAGACCACAATTTAAGACCAATATCACCCGAGATAAATTAGTAGTAGTAGTCCAATTACATGAAATATATCGCTTTAGTAATGAGAAAAACCTGGCTGATGTGTCATACCAGTTCTTACTTTGTATAAGTGGATTACTATGGATTAATCTTGAACTGAAGAAGACCAAATACAGTCTTTTAGAGCGTATATAAAACAGTCGTCTTTCTTATATTGAAAGGGTGGCTTCCAAAACCGAAAAGATTACGAACAATTCTACCCACCCTGAACTTTTAAAAATTCCCTTAAGCAAATATAAACTTAATTGTTTTAAAAGTAGCAGACTGTTTTCACCAAGCTTTTTTTTTCAACCAACCCAGATATCTCTTTTTTAATAGCAGAACATAAAAATTTTACCAATTACTTTTTTTTTACAATTACTTTGAACGTTTCGTTTTCTATTTTTATTGCCTTTATTTTACTTATTTGATCTTTATTAAACACGAGATGGTAAAACAACTTTCGTTTTATGTGTACTTTATAATATATAAGCAGTAGGTGAATACACTATTATTATTATTATTATTATTATTATTATTATTATTATTACCTTGGCCAGAATGCGTTGAACTTCCTGAGCATCGACTTCTGGGGTGGTTGTGGGTCGTATCAGGCACAACGGCTGACTACCTAGGGTTTTGTAAGCAATCAGACCCTGAAAAAATTGGATTCGTCCAATTTTAGTTTAAATTTCAATCCAGTATAAAATAAAAATTGATTCTCATATCATACATTCAAGTAGGGTAGATGGCGTGAGTCCCGACCTTTTTTAAAATATAATTTATTATAATTTATTAAAATAAAACGGAACGCATCAAAATATGTAAAATCGAATATGAATGAAAAACACACTTATTAAAAAAAATTACACTCTGAAATTTTGTGAAGGTTAATTATCAGCATATACACTGCACATATGCATGTACATAAACGTATACATACGTGTGCTACATCGTGCGCCGTCTGTAACGGGTCAGATGGACTCCCGTAGATGACTATGTTTTTGCTTGCATCTACCTGGATTTTTTCCCCAATTTCTTTACCCTCGGCGTTGTGAAAGTGAACGAAATATTCCTGCAACGGAAAGCACAAAATGGTTATTCGGTAAAAACAGGGTTTTGTCTCTTTTATAATTATCGCTTGTCTCTTTTATAGTTGTAGTTTAAAATCGTTTCTTAAAAGATCACGTGCATTTTAACTTCTGAGGTTCTTCACATCATGAATGGCTTCAGGTGGTTATCAAGTAATGAACATGCAAATGTACAACAGAAAAGTAAAGGAGGCAATTAACATTATAAATCTAGTCCCTGATAACATATTGGCAAATCAAAGAAATCTTGAAAAACTTAAATATAAATAAGGCTCAATTATATAACAAGCAATATATATATATATATATATGGGGTCATTCCTATTGCAACTGTTGGTCTACGTAGATCGATTCTTAGCAGCGGGGACTCTCGCTGAATGCAATCAGTTTCACAGATTAACACGCCTCCCTTTGGCGTTGAGTATAATACTAGTGCAGAAAAGCTGGTGATTATTCGAGTACGTTGGAAACAAGAGATACGTAAATCTATTAAAATGATTGCATTCAGCGGAGTTGGATCGAATTACGGAGACCGACAGCTTCAATGGAAATGAGCCCTAAGATAAGATGGGCAGAATGGCCTCTGTCTGCAAAATGACACAAGAGTAAGATGAGAAAAAACTTGAATATGGACCTGCTTGCCAAAAAAATAATACTTGACATAAACGAACTTAGATCAAAAGTTATTCTATCAAAACAGGTTATAACCTTCATTGTTTCCTCGTGAGCCTTCTGGACAATGTGGACCGCTAGCAGGACCCCAGCAATGGTGCAAACAACAACAAGCAACACGGCCACTGCCACTATCATGTACTTGCGCGAGTTGGGCTTCGGCGCCTGAAAACATATTTAAAACATTTTATAAATCTTCAGCTTATCGTGAGTCGAATTCTAAACAATCATTTGGATTCATCAGTTCAAATGCCCTGGTTTACTTGTTTATTCGTTCATATAATTACGAATTTAGTCATTTATATACTTCGCTTTATGTGAACGTTTGTCTCTCTATTATCCATCTATCATTCTATCGATCTATCATTTTATTCATTGTGGGTATTTTTTCGCTGTGAAGAGACAGGCGACAATCTGAAAGACAGATGAATATTTTTATCTTCTCTCAGACAACTTGGACAAAATTAATAATAGTTTTCATTTACATAATGAGTATTCAATAAAGTTGCTTTTAATATTTCACAATTTCCTTTTTTCACGTTCCTTATTTGTGGACTGAATGATGTATTAAAAATTTTACAGCGTTTTTTCTATCGTATTTTGGTATAAAAAATAACTCCACTAATCTGTTCACTGGTCCTCTCAAGTCACTCATCACTCGGGTAGTACAAATTTTAATTTTAAAAAATTTAAAAATTGGTTCAAATCAAAATAAACTAGCGAAGATGTGAAAGCTACAGATAACTCTAATGTAACACAACGCCCGTTGAACCAAAAAATATCGAAGATGAAATTTAAGCAAATTCTTTATCACCAAGGTTTATGGGTCTACAGCATACAAAACAACTGAGAAAATTCACCTTTAAGAGGCCGTAGCCGAGTTTTAAATGCCTTATTTTTTGCTATTTACAGTCTGTCTCTCCATTAGGTGAGTGACTCAAAAAACTAGACATTTTAAAAAAGGTTATTTGTATTTGTTTCTTATTTATATACATTTATTTTAATATTTAACATGCCGGACGCCACATTTACTAGACAATTGGCTTGTACGGACGTCTAAAGTTTAAGGCCGTATGCATATATTAGAATCATAAACAAGTACATTTTTGAACTGACCGTATTCACAGGAGTTGGCGAAGAAGTGACCACTTGCGGTAGCATTTTCGGATCCATGGCTGGTAGCATGAAGGCTGGAATAGTGATTCAAATGCATATGTGCTTATACCTGTATTTACTTATCATTGATAAAAACCGTTCGATAAAATCATAAATATAAAGCCAGTTGATTCTTATTTTATAACCCAATACATTTTATAGCAATTATAGACTGTCTTTTCAAAGACGTATTGTAACGATACATGTATTATACGGTGTATCATTTTGAATAATGGATTATTCAGAAACAAACGAGAAAAATAATCCTAAAAGATGTTACGGTAGGATAAATCTCTACACACCTTTGACTTCTAGTCAGAGTGCGCTGCTGCAGTTGTCCGCGTTAACCGCCTTAGTCTGAGGTATGAACACGCTTGGGCGGGACTGGAACAGTTTTATACCTGTGCCGGTCCGTAAAAACCGCGGTCCCCTTAAAGCCATCCTTGAAGTCATCTTCAATTCAAAGCTTGTCAGTTTGAAGCTAATTTAAACTACCTCAAAGTCCGTCATGACATGGTGTCCTTCAAATTGCCTGGCGACAAAAAAAAAAAAAAAAAAAAACGTGCATAATTTTTATTTTTTTTTTTTTTATTTACGTATTGCCATTCTAGGTGGTAAATGGGATAATTTACAAAAATTTCGCTTTCGTGGAAAAATCTTGTCTTATGTCCGAAAGGCTCTGAGTATTCAAATCTTGAAGCTACAAAAATGCATACATTTAAGAATTGCATTGGAAAAGGGCGTCTCTTTGTCCCCAACGGCGTCAAAATTGTAAATTAATGCAAATTTTCTCCTTCGGGCTGCAAAGAAGGTGCGTTGAAAAGTGAGGTCAGCACAAACCCTTTTACCTTTATTCCATCATGTTATTTATCCCAAGGCAATATCTGTCCAGTCATACGTTTTACACCGTTAGACATTTTATTTACCATAAATCTAACACACGCCTGCAAGGAATATTTGCATATTTCACGTTCTTTCAGAAAATTTTGGGGACTATCAGTCTTTTTGGACTAAATTCTTTTATAGTGAAAACGTAGCATCCAAACGCTTTACGCTTTTTTTTCCAAATTGAACTTTACATTCCTTTTTGCAAGATTTCCCGGGCATATTACAACTCCCTTGTTGCATGACCATGGTAACTATTACTTAAACCGTCCACAACATTATGCTACATGAACCGGTTTAAGAGGTCGTATACCCCGTTCACACTAGTCCAGTATGGCGGCTAGTCGACTAGTGATTGTAAAATAACAAATTAAGCATCACAAATGAATAAAAAGGTAATAATTTACAGTGTCGGTAGTTATAGTCATGATCAGTTTCGGTAAGTGCTACCCTTGTTGACAACAGGGAACTGCTGAAATTTATGGTTTTGTTGTTGTATAAGTTCTTCAAACACCGAATAAAAGAGTATAACCTTTACTCAGGAGAATGAGGAAAAACTTGGCAGATCCTAAGGGCTGGTGTACATGTATGAGTGTGAGTGCGTGTTTGTGAGTGCGTGTTTGTGAGTGCGCGCGCGTGTGTGTGTGTGTGTGGGGGTCACATATCCCCTTATTTTCGGATATAACCATTTCTCTCGCACCCTTCCCCCCTCCCCCCCTCAAAAAAAAATGCAATGCAAGCGAAACATGAACTAGACAATATCAAGTATTTTTGGACCATACTTTCTACAGCAATATGCACANATTATATTACCTTTTTGGTCTTTTAGTTTGAGCTTCTGCTAGTGAAGTAAGTAAAGACATTTCTTCTTGAGAAGCTTGAACTTCAGACAAAGATGCAAGCAGATCTGCCCTCTGAAAATGTTAAGCAACACCAATGTAGTACACAGCTTTCAATATTGAATAAAGCTTCTGATTGTCAATTACACATTATTTAAGATCTAATGACTTCAAAAACATATAAAGACAGAAGCATCATCATTTCACTACAATGAGCCTTCAGTAAGAAAATACTCGATACTTTTTAAGTTAAATGTCAAATCACACAAGAAACATCAAAACTGAAGAAATCACCTTGGCTTTCTTTTCTTTTAACTGTACAATTTTCTCCAGGTGCTTTCTCTGCTTTTTGCTCAGCTTCCTAATTGTGGTATCTTTCTGTTGCACTTTCTTTGTTGTACGTTTCTTTGATGGCAGAGTCAATGGGTTGCTCTCATCATATCCTTCAGACCTCACATCTTCAAGATCTACTTGAAGCTGCACCTTAAATATATGATATTCAAGAATTGATCAAGCACACATTATGCTTCAGTGAAATCATACACCCACTGGAGACTGCCATTAGTGGACTTACTTGAATGGATTGCCTGATCGTGACCGGAGTAAACTGGAGTACTTATATATATTTAATTTATGGTTGTTGATTGAAGAACAGTACAAACCTCAACCTTTCTATCGTTTTACCCTTTCTGTTGTTTTGATATCGTATGTGGAAAGATAGTGGTCAAAATGAACCTGGCATTTACTAAACGGTAATATCAAAAGTAAATTCTGTTCAACAGTTACAATGAAATTTGACCAAAAAATCCAAACTTGAATGTTCCCCAATTTGCTCTACCTTCTGTTCTTCCGTATGGTCGACAACGACTTCACTTTGCTGTCTAGCTTTCCAGTTGTGCTTTTTCCTAAGCCGACCCATAGTTGTAATTCCTGCTAGGTTATCTTTGCTAAAACCAGATTGGTTTCTTCTCTTTAAGGTTTGAAATTAAATATCCATCTCAAACATCAACAACGTACACGTGCGACCTAAGCGCATTGTATATATACAGGAAGTGCTTTCGCCCATAAAAATAAAGTAGTTCTCAGAGGTTGTTAAGAATATCTTTTTGAATTACATTTTTATTACGACATTATTTCTTATTGTCAATAAGAAAAACAGCTAACTGTGTATTCTTGCAACAGATTGGTTACTTAGCTTTGCTAGAGTTTTAATGACATTTTTTAAAAATTATTGCGCTCCGAATCAATCCTTGAAGTATGGCTGCCCTGGAGGAGGAGGATATCTTGGATGACGAGCACTTGCATTCAGTCCTTTCTTTCCCACCTGAAGTCCAAGAAGCAATTGAACAGGTAAGCATTTAATTAACTGAGTACTATGAATAGAAATATGAATATTTTGTATTGTGTTGTCTTAAGTTTATAGGCAGGTTATTTATTTTTTTGCCCCCCCCCCCCCCCCCCCCCCCGAACCTGTCTTCTTTCCCTCGCTTGATCCTGTTTTTACGCGTGAAAAATTTTAGCCTACAGTCAAGGTTAGTCACCGAAAAAAATAATTTCGGTGTCAACTCTAGTCGCCGTTTGTTTTTGGCCCTCAGGGCAACCAAAATAGAAATTCATATCACAAAATCAATTAGTCCGTTAATTATTCTACCTGGTGGGGTAACAGCTGAGGAGGAATTTAGGTCTGAATAAGAAAAAAACATGCTTGGATAAATAGATGGAAATGGCAAATCGGGATGTAAAGGAGAGAGAGAGAGAGAGAGAGAGAATGAGAGAGAGAGAGAGAGAGAGAGAGAATGAGAGAGAGAGAGAGAGAAGAGGAAAAGAGAATGAGAGAGAGAGAGAGAGAGAGAGACTATCCCACCTATGTTAAGGGAAATCCGAATAAAGGGGTGATTTTGAACATTTTTGTTTGCTGTAATTAACTTAACTTATGCTTCTTCGTTCTTTGGAATTTCGTTTTTGATAAAGAGCAGGACTGGGTTATATCTCGACCCCTCAATCTTCTGTCTACCCACACATAAAAAACTTTCATCAAACAGTATACGGTTCTGTGGTTAGTGCTGAAGAAGGGGCAGGGAGCAAATTTTAAATGAAGCGAGACGCCGGAGTGGGGGGAGGGACCGAAACAATCGAACGGACGAGGTTGAGAAAAGTGTTTGTGTGATTAGGGTTGAGGTGGGGAAGGGGTGAGGAGGGGGTGTCTCTAAACCTCGGCTTCCACATGTTCTTAGTCTAAAATTTACACAAACACTACGATTTTAAGAAAAGAAAGTAGGCCTATAATGTATAACTCATTAAATATATATGGCAAAGAAAAAAAACACACATACATGTAGGCCTACATGTAAGTCCAACTGAGCTCAGCAGAAAGATATCCAGAAATATCGGATACACTGAGAAAATTCCCTAGAAAGATCTCTAAAAATCTGTAACTTGCTGTTGTGTTAACACTGTTAAGATTATTGTGCATATGATAAAGGCCGATCATGTCCTCACATCCTAAATTATCTGTGAACACTAAGCACATGGGTCATATTAATTTATCTGTGGAGTAATTGATTTATTTATCTATATTTTTCTTATTATTATTACACTTATATCGGGGTGTTATGACAGGAAAATATTTTCAGTTAAACACATAATATCGGTTGACACTGCATGTCCGATATGTGACCCCCTTTATTGACCTTTGTAGGCATATCTGTTTACTACAGTAAAATACATTTACGACCTGTTGACCTGGGTCAATCAGTTGGTTTACGGGTTCGGAGGGTCCTAAACCAAGTGCTTATGTTGTGGATAGACCCGGGGGAGGATCCAGGATTATTTAAAGGGGTGTCCGCGGATGTGAAGGCGACCCCCCCCCCCCCCGCCTGCACTTGGCGTGGGGTTCGGGGTCCGCTTAAGGGCTCCCAAATTTTTTGGTACTTTTAAGGGCGCACGGTGCCATTTGGTGCGGTTTAGAACTGTGATTCAGCTAGTCAAAATTCTAATTTCAAGAGGTGACCAGATATCGAAGGGGGGGTCAGGACATCCAAAATCCGCCACTGTAGGCCTATGTAGGCCTATTGGATTTACCATATATATTTAATGAGTAAATATATATATATATATATTTACCTGTTATTTGTTGTAGCATCATTTGTTATAGTTATATTTTTAGAAATGAAAGGATAAATGTTGTACTTGAGGTCTATCTAAAAACTCATCGTTTTGAAAGTAATTTAAGTCATTAAACTTATTATTAGTTCGTTTAATTTTAGTTATGATATAAGCCTATAAAGTGCACTGGAATGTATATAATAATGAAATGCTATACATGATAAATGAATAAATATTATTGTTATTGAAAGAAAAATCAGATGGTTTTCAAAAAAGGTTAGGAAAACGGGACTGGGAAAAAATGGAATCTTCTTTGTCTTGTCTTGGCCGGATAGCATCGGTGAGCATTAGTCACCATATCCTGCAGGCGCATGCGTACAATGTAACCTGGAAAAAAAGCGTGATGTGAAGGTGAGAAATTTAGTGATGAATTGTGTTTATAAAAAGAATGGATTAAATTCAAGTATTTTTCAATACTTGAATGAGATAAAAATAAATATATAACGTTAGAGATTTTATTGCGGTTTTGCACTTTGAAGCATGGGCTGTAATGTAATCGAATTATTTTGTTTTCGTTTTAAATTACAAATAGTTATATGTCCAAAGAAACTGTTTATGTCAAAACTTAGTTATTGTTAAAGATCGCTTGTTTACTTTCACACAATTTGATGTTGTTATTTCCATATAGCAATGCCAAGTGCCCAGTATGAGTAAGAGAAGGGTGACTGTAGAAGGCTCAAAAGCTGTGAATGACGATAAAAAGAAACCCAGTGTATTTGAGCGCCTAGGCAGAAGCTTTGACAATACTGAGGTATGGTAGTCTGTATTTATTACTATTCTGAGAGTGAAACTTCTAAGTTGCCCTGTCAACTTGAATTTCCACACTTGAATTTCATGTTTTATTCCATTTGTATTTTTTATTTTTAATGAACACATTCAGAACAACGGATTAACACTTCGCGGATCAAATGTGACGACCCACTACGAGGCTTAATTTGACACAGAATAGATTTCCAGCAGAGATTAGGCAACAAGCATGTAAATGGGTCAGTCAAATTTGATCTGCAGATCTGTTAGTCCGCTGTTCTGAATGTGTTCAGTGATTTAGTGCTAAATGACTGGCCTGTGATTTAGAACATTGTCTTCCTGTACCTTTCAGATTAAAAAAAAAAAAAAAAAAAACAATTGTTGTCAGATACTTTTATTTAGTAATTAGCAGTAGTTAAGCTATCAATGTGGGAAAGAGTTAATTTACAAGTAGCAGCATTGCAGGGTATGTAGACATACAAAATATGACTTTTGGAAATTTTTCAATGCATGCAATGTACCTTTAAATTACATTCCAATTTTCTCACGGTGTTCTGATTACTGTGCTGATCTGAGGTCGTGGCAGTAGATTTCTCAAGTCACTAGAAATAGTTGAAATGTGCATTGGATGCTGTTTCATTTCAGACTGTACGCACTTGCCGTAATTGGGTAGAGACTGGTGAGTGTCCATACGGAAACAAGTGTAGATTTCGTCATCCAGGTTATCAAGGTAAAAATAAAGGGTGAGTGTGAGCTTATTTTCAGAACAACTCTAAATTCAGTTAGATGAGCACAGCATCAGTGGCTGAAGGGAGAGGGTGAAGGACAAAGTAGTAGGCTTTATAAACGGACCAGGCATTTACTAACACTACTGGCAGATATTTTAGCACCAACACCCATATTAACCACAAAACCAACGGATTAACCAACACACTGTAAAATTATTTAGCACTAACAAAGTCATACCTAGCACAAACATTCATCTGCTGTTGTAGTGCTTGTTAATTTGAGTTGTGTGGTTAATATGGGTGTTAGTGCTAAAAGATCTGAGGGTAGTGTTAGTAAATGCCTAATCCATTTATTAAGCCTCAATATGCATGTGTCCATCTCTTAGTTTCTGAAATAACCCATCTCCTCCAAAAAAATTGTAAACACCAAATGAATGAGAAAGGACCATTTTGGATCCATGTTTGCTACATAGGAAAATAGTCCTCATTGACTATTTTATATTGTGTTTGCATAGCTGCCCCCCTTTCTCATTCCCGCATCAATATCCTGGATCCCCCACTGAGCATGCTTTGTTTAATAGCACTGTTCAAGAAAAGAAAAGAAATTCATGGGACTTTAGAAAAAAAAAAGTTGCTTTATTCATGCTTGATATTTGAATTTCCTTTTAAAATGTCAAAGGTGCAACCCATCTGTTTTTTATTTTTATTTTTATTTTTTATTCAATAAAATGGCTGGTAAACTAACCAAAAGTGTTATCCTTTCAGCTTTGAAGATTCTGATGATCTGAGGTTGAAGATGAAAAGCAAGAGAGACAAAAGTGCAAGCCCCACATCCTCTTCACCACAGGTATTTACATTCTGCATGTAACATGTTTATAGTATGTTTATGGTAAATTTATAATCACACCAAGGTTTATATCATTGCTTAGATAGAATATTTTATGAGTAATTTTACTAGTACGTATGTTCATTATATAAAGATTATTTTTTCCTTCACAAATGGTTAGGCAACATAATACCAACTAGAGAAATGGTAATGCACTAACTGTATTGTATCGTCATTAGTATATCATATTGTACAAGGTCATGACAATCTATGTACCAGTACAGAAATAAATTGAAATTGAAATTGAATATTATTTAAGGCAACAATGAGGATTGTCTCTTTAAATGCAAATGTTTCCATTAAATGGCCATGTATTTTGACTGAATGAGAAACTTATAATATATTATATAATAATTATTAAAAGTGATCAGTACACTTTTTCTTAATTTTCAGAGAAGCAAAAAGAAAGATAAAGAAAGTAAAATGAAGTCCACTGTTGTGGTGTCAAAAGGTGATAGAAAGGGGGAAAGTGAAAGTGAAACTGAAGTGCCTGATGGTGAGTTGATAAAAGTGATTGTAATTGTTTGTCGGAAAGAAATAAAGCACTTTCTAATTAGTATATTTTAATGTCTTTTTAGGCAGAGGGAAAGCCCCATTTACCTTGTTAGTCTGACTTTTGGTATCAGATCTTTATCCCAGCTTTTTCCATTTCTGTATAAATTGATTAATTATATTACATTTGGTAGCAGCTGTTACATGACAAGTTTGAAATATTTTTTCCTTTAAATTATTACACTTTGATGGTATGCCTTTATCTTAGATGTGCAACAATTATTGAATTTGATTATGTGATATATTATATCATTCTTTCTTCTAAAAAGAACGTAAGCCATTAAGTAGTCTTAGGATAGCAGTGGGTTTGACAGCTGAAGACATGGCTGAGAAAAAAATAAAATTTAAGAAAAAAAATATGTCACAACTCATGCTCTCATTTATACGTGTACTTAGAATTCTGATTTGGTTTGGTTTGGTTTGTGGACATTGCACATCTTCACATAATATCCCAAATTTAAGATTGATTGATCAATGTAATCCCTGAATAATGTCACTCTAGAAGCATCTGGATTAGACTTTGCAGAGGAACTGGCGCTGATGCGTGAGCGGCAAGCACTTTTACGACAACTCCAGGAGACGGAGGGTGGAGACAGCGAGTTCGAGAAGGTGGTTATTGAAAAGCAGGTAGTGCACCATTTGCATGTGTTTGCTGAGGGGGTCTCAACTTTAATTGCATGGGGTCCATGCAGGGTTCTCAAGACCAACAATATGGTGGATTCTGACTGCATGAAATTAGACAGGAGAATGACTAACATAAGAACATGGTGTTTAGTGAGGAGTTATCTTACATATCATCATGGGGTTTAATATGGGGTTCTCTTAAATATCAGCATGGGGTTTAGTATGGGGTTCTCTTACATATCAGCATGGGGTTTAGTATGGGGTTCTCTTACATATCAGCATGGGGTTTAGTATGGGGTTCTCTTACATATCAGCATGGTCGTTTTAACTTTAGTAGGGGTTCTCTTACATATCAGCATGGGGTTTAGCATGGGGTTCGCTTACATATCAGCATGGGGTTTTAACTTTAATATGGGGTTCTCTTATATATCAGCATGGGGTTTTAACTTAAATATGGGGGTCTCTAATATATCAGCATGGGGTTTAGTGTGGGGTTCTTTTTCTTTTATGGGTCTCCTTCATATTGACATGGGGCTCAGTGTGGGGTTCTCTTAAACCTCTGTCACAACCGGCCGTGCAGGCTCTTACGGGCTGTTTGCGTCCAAATTTTGCGCAGAATCTCACGTCCCACGCAAGACAAACTCAAGAAATGAGTACACTTTGCACGGCCATCGCTCCCTGCAATTAGCTTCCCTGCTTGAAAGGAAATCTCATGTGGCCCTTTCCTCTACCTCTACGACCTCCACGGCCTCCGCAACGCGCAAAAATCGCAGGGGACGTACGATCCTGAAATTCGTGCGTCCGGTTGTGACCGAGGCTTTACATATCAACATGGGGGTATGCAATGGGGTTTTCTTACAAACATGTATAAATGTAGATACACTTGCTAATAGCTGGCCTCCATTTTCTAGCACATTTACACTAGTCAAATTAGAAACATCTTCCATTTTTTTTATAGTTCTAATTTTGGATTCAAAGTTACCCCCCTTCTGCAAAGTTAGAATACTAATAGAACCACTGGGGTCATTAATTTAAATTTGACATTTTGATAACTTTGCTTATTATACATATCATATGACTTCATGTCTCTTTGCTATTTACGACAGTTATGCTTTATTATATCCCGTGCTTTGTTTGACCATCACTTTTTGATTTTTCTTCTTTTCTGTAAGATAAGCCAGTTGAAACATATGATAAAATGAAAATCAGTCATCACTTTGAATTTAAGCTAGTTGTATAATTGTTCCCTTGCATTCAAGCGGGAATATGCAGATACCACTGTTGACGTCATGTAATGAAGTGTCTTATAATAAATTTCAAATATCAGATTACTTCAGAGGAATCAGAAATAGAAGTGCCTCACAAAAAACACAAGAAAAAGAAAGACAAAGACAAAGAAAAAATCATGAAGTCTCCTGATTTGAACCCTCAGTTACAGTGAGTATTATAATACCTGTTTTTGTGTGTGTGCGTGCGTGCGTGCATGCGTGTGTGTGTGTTATCTTGATATAGTAATTGTTCAGAATATTCACACACAAGACTTGTTCTGACATTAAACATTTTCGAGATTTGTGAATTTTAGTTGTACACAAAGATTCATATCTGAAATAAAAAATGAAGACCATTTCTAAAGAGACTAAACATGGTCCATAGGGACCATTCCCATACCTTATTGTACTAGCAGGATCGATCTATCTCCTAGGGGTTTCTCACTAAATTGCATTTAGTTTAAGCGTGCATGAAAGTTAATTACCCCCTAGCAGCTTCAGTGGACATAACAGGCATTTTAGCCACTTAAACCAAATGCAATTTAGCAAGAATCCCCTCAGAGTTAGTTTGATCCTGCTAGTATGATAAGTTTATGGGAACCCAGTCTTAGAAAAAAACATTTCATTTATTTGTTTATTTTGATTTTTGTCAATAATTAAGTCTGCTTCTAATTTTCTTCATCAGAAGTCCCCCAACCAAAAAACATAAGAAGAAGGAGAAAGGGCTGAAGACACCCCCTGCTGCTGCTAAAGGAGGGCCCCGTACCCCAAGCCCTGATGTTGTGAAGGAGTCGAAGAAGGAAAAGAAAAGGTCTCTCATTATTTTTAACTATAATTAATTCATTATGAAGTGAGGAGTTCTTTTTTATGTAGAATAGTTCAATATGAAATAATAAATATTTAATGTCTTTTCCTGGCATTCTTTTGAAAGTTTTTTTATTTATATTAAGCAAAGAGGTTTTTTTCAGTTCATAAATAAGTTATGTAGTTTTTTTTTTTATTTGAACAAATATCCATGTTTTTATTTATTTATTTTTATTTGTTTATTATTATTATTATTATTTTATTTATTTATTTTTTTTTTTTTTGTGAACAGTCTCATAAATCCAAAGGAAGTCCAAGAAAGCAATCGTCACTTGTCTATTAAAACTTTTTAAAGACTAATATACTGTTTGATGAAAACAGTACAATTGAGTTGAATTATTCAGATTGAAATCCCTGGAAGAGAATGAAATTTTTTTCTTAAATTTAGGTTGAAATCCCTTGAAGAGGGCGACAAGGAAGCAGTGGTGGTGAAAGAAAAACACAAGAAGAAGCACAAAGCAGCCAAAGAAAGAGAGGAGGTTGAACCTTGGACGTCACCAGAGAAAACACACAAGCATAAAAAAGAGAAGAAAGTGGCTCCCTCTAGGTAAATGTGTGGATATCATATATAGACCATAAGGTGTCGCCCTCTAGGTACATGTATTGATATCATATAAAGAGGAGAAAAGAGCTCCTCTAGTTAAATGTGTTGATTTCATAAATAGACAGAGAATGTAGCTCCATCTTAAAGATAAAAGTATTGATATTGTATATGGACAGGTAGTTGGCCTTCAAGAGAAACTTTGAACTAAGGTGTATAATTGCAAAATTCAGAAAAATTAAACTTTTTTCATGTTTTTTTTTTGTTGGGTAAAGGGGAAGGCGGAAGACTTGGCAAAATTACCATCCCATTTCTTAATTTTATGTATCTGCTCTATTTTTAGATCTCCAAGTGTAGAGAAAGTCAAGTCCAAATCAAAGTCCAAGCGGTCACTCTCTCCGGAGGACTACAAAAGGGGGGATGACAGTGATGATGATAGAAATAAAAAGTCCAAACGCTCACTATCCCCGAGGGAGGAAAGCTACAGTAAATCAAAATCAAAGCGCTATGATAGCCCAGAATATGAGAGGTCACGAAAAAGGTCACCTGAAGAATACATTAGGTTGTCATCCAAAAAAGACTATGATGACAGAGATAGAAGAGGTCGTAGGTCACGGTCAAGGTCACCAGAGGCCATAGATGATTATAAGGATAAGAGGGATAGGAGGTCTCCTGAGGAAAGCAGGAGAAGGAGATCACCGTCTCCTGATGAGCGTTATCGAGAAAAAAGACCCTCTTCGCCAAGGAGTCGCCGAGATCGCTCGCCTGAGGAAGAGAGGTCAAGAGGTCGTGGTGAGGAGAGGAGAGGGCGGTCACCCAGTGGTTACGACAGTCGGAGGGGTGATGATGACAGAAACAGAAGACGAGACGAGGACTACAACAGGCGAGACGATGATCGTTACAGAAGAGATACCAGGCGGGAGGCCACCCCAGAGCAGCGGGGCAGCAGCAGGAGAGATGAGGACCTACGTCAGAGAGGCTCATCTCCCAGAGACAGCAAGTCCAGCAAGAGGGCCCAGTCCCCTGAAGACAGTTTGCCCTCTCGCTCCCCTGCAAGCCGGAGGTACATGTCTCCAGCTGAGGATAAGTACAGGGACAGGAAAAGTCCAAAGTCTCCCCGGCGTCCCCCTTCCATAGCAGAGGGACAGGACTATGATAGAGAGCGTGAGAAAGACAGAATGCTCCCTGTCCAACAGGAAGTTCCACCAGGGGGCACTCCAGATCAGCCCCGGTCAAGAGAGGCCGAGATGAGTGGCGAAAGAGACAATCGTCCTCCAAGGGAAATGTACGATGAGCGGGGGCGGGATAAGTACAGGCAAGAGGACCTGCGTGGTCGCTCGCCGCCTCGCTCGGCTGAGAGGTACGATAAAAGGGACAGGTATGAACGTTACCCAGACAGGAGAGAGGGAGCAGAGGAGAGATACGATCGCCCTCCAGATAGGCGAGATTACAGAGATGAGAGGGAGAGATACGAGAGGGAGAAGTATGGAGATAGGAGAGATGATCGGGGTCGTGACTTCTACCAGGACAGAGGGCGTGGCAGGGGAGGGTCCAGAGGAAGAGGTGGTATGAATTTACTTTAATTTTTTTAAAGTTTTAAAATATGTTTTATGTCCTTAGCACTGATTACTAGTAGCATTATTATTATAACTGCCAGTTTATTTCTTCTGTTCCTGCCCACTGTTTTTTACTTCAGTCCAGTTGGTGCTTAGACCCTGGTCTCTTGAAGAACCAGCTAAAACTTGCTGACACTATTACAAAGTTTTCATATTAAAATGTCTGATAAAATGAGTATGATATTTTGTCCTTGAGGCATATCAAAAATGATTTATTTATTTTTATTTTATTTACTTATTTATAATTTAGGTGGAAGGGGAAGAGGATATTCTGGAGAGAGATATGGTGTGTATAAAAAATCTTGGATAATTAAAAAAAAATTATTTCAAGAATGAAGATGTTGGTCTACTTAATTCAGGTTAACAAAAAATTTAGTATCTGCTGGTTTAAAACAAACTCAATGTTCAAAGGAACATTTCTGATTTACCTTGGATAAAGTTAATGTTGTTTTTTAAATAAGCCTTGGCATTAAGACCATATATTAGTCCTTAATTCTTTAAAAAATATGAAACAGTCATGTTTGTTCACTGTTGTTTTATTATGTAATGTTCAAAGTGAGGCATGGACTCATGTTTTTCTCACCATATTTCCTGTAATAGATGACCGTGGCTATCGTGACCCCAGAGGACCACCCCCAGACATGAGGTCACGCAGGGGGGACTGGGATGGTCGCCATGGTGATGACAGATATCCCATGAGGCCAGACGATAGGGGGCCTCCAAGACCAGATGAAAGGGGCCAGCCAGTTCCTCCTAGGCCAGATGATAGGGGGCCTCTGAGACCAGAAGAAAGGGGTCCACCGAGAGATGACCGGGGTTTACAGAGACAGGATGAAAGAGGTCCCTATAGAATGGATGAGAGGGGTCCACCCAGGTCAGATGAAAGGGGTCCACCACCAGATGGCAGTAGAGAGAGGCATCCTTATGATGACAGAGCAAGGGAGGAGTATAACAGGTGATATCAAAGAAGAAATTACTTTTCTGCACAACTAGTGATGTTCCTATTCCTCTGCGCAACTAGGCGTCTGTTGCTGTGCACAAAAATTATTATTATTATTATTATTTTTTGCATTTGATAGTTTTTATAATACACAGTTGAAGTATAACATTCTTCTTGTGCCATTTTTTCATTTACATAAATGATTGCATTCAAAATATTATTCAAGGCCTTTTCAATCCTAGGTATGTAAACTACTGCATTCTGTTCAGAGATAATCTTCATTTCTTTTATTAGGTACATTTTTCATCATCTAATTCATTGCAACACAAAATTAATTAGATTTTAAATTGACTGGGTTTATTTGAATTTATTTTAATTGGTGAAATTTCAATTTCCAGGAAGCGGTACAGAGAAGAGCTCCCTTCCAGAGGGTCAAGGTCTCCACCATACAAACGGCAGCGAGAGTTATCTCCAGCTCTCAGTGCAAGTAGCCGAGGAAGGGAAGACCGGGACAGGCAAAAGGAGGACTATCGCAGAGACGACAGAGAGCGTGATGACCGGGACAACAGGGACCGGGATGACCGGGACAACAGGGATAGGGATGACCGGGATAACAGGGATCGGGATCGGTTAAAAGATGAGGGGGGCAGGGACAGAAAGGTTAGGACTGGTGGCTAATTGAAAACAGAACTTACGTGCATGACCAACATGTGGTCTAACTCTAAACTTTGGCCAATATTATGAAATTAGAAATCTTATTTTACCCTGGGTAAATCAAGTGTAGCCCTGTCACTAGCTATTAAAACTAAGTCTTCTAGATTTCTCCAAAAATCCCAATATCTGGGTGTTGTCTCCCCCCCCCCCCCTTTAAATAGAGCTGTTGTTTATGCCATTCATGCATTTCTTTTTCATTTTATTATTAGTACATTGATGAAAGATACAGAGAAGATCCAAGGTCAAGGTCACGAGAAAGTACACGTGGAGCAGAAGAACGGGACCAGAAGGCACGACTCCTAGATGAAGGTAGGTTCCGTAGTCTTTCCTCTTATGTTCAAAAACAAACAGTGCTGTGGATACTGCAGATTTATAGAACAAATTTATTAAAACCATTTACGTTATATAATATATATTTTAATAATTTAAAATTATATCTATTCTTATTATTAATTAATATTTAAGTAAACAAGAATAATTATTTACTGTAAAACAATTAAATGAAAAGATATGCCCCCCTTCCCAATCATTGATCTTCTCAGTCCACCACTGTATTGTGTAATATGTGAATTTCCAAGGAAATAATTCTGTTGTAGTAAGCAATTTACATGTGTGGTACATTAAAGATGACTTGTTAAAATAAACGTAATAAATGAATCATTGAATGGTTGGATGGTCAGTTCTTGAAATGTAAAGGTGTACATCACTTTAATGTGTGTAATTAAATAAAAAAAGGTAGAAGTTATGTTGCAGATTGCGTCGAAGGCAGACATTTGTTAGGGCAACCAGATTTAATCAATATTGGACCATAACGACTGAACATTGAAGATGCATTGAACATTTGTTTTTTGTCAGCATTTCTCTCCAAAGCCTTTGATTTTTAGATATAAATTTTGTTTTGTTTCCCTCCAGGTTCGGGTCGCGGCACACCTCTCAGGGATGAAGACAAACCGAAATTAACAAGGACACCAGATAGGAGAGGTAACTATATTTTGGTGGTGGTTTGAAAAATTTGTATAATTCTCCCTTTTTTTAGAGCAAAAGTATGTTTAAATCAGATATGAGGTGACACAACTCGGGAATGGATTTCCTGTCCTATTAATTCAGCAAAAATAATTTTGTTTTGCATTCATTGACGAAGTAAAAGCTGTACTTTTTTGTTTATTTTTCGTATTTAGGTTCAGTTTTTTGACATATATTTTTCAGATAGTTATTATAACAGTTCAATTTTTTTCAGTAGAGATACTAAGAATTTTTTTAATTCAAATGTCATGATTAAGAGGAAAAAAAATTTTATTCTTTGCAGAAGGATCCGTGACCGGTTCAACTAGAGGTCAACGAGAGGGAGAGAATGTGCTCAGTGATTGGTCAGAAGATGATCAGCACTCTGACCTACTTAGCAGGGGTGAAGGCAGGGTAGGTGTTTGATTGGACAGTTTTTTTTCTGTCACAGTATTCAAATGACCTATCCAAAACTGTTGAGAGAAATGCTACCACCTTTTAAGAAATTCTAAATTATTCATTTTATGGTCATGAGTGAAATTTGCATATCTTCATTATGAATGTGACCCCACAACATGAGTCTCACAGCCTAAAAAAGGGTGTATGGAATTTTTTTCTCTGATCAGTTTGGGACGGAGTGTGCCTTTGAGTTGGTGATTTATAAGAGTAATGTTGGAATCTTAAGTGAAAATTATTATTTATAAATTATACAAAGGTTTTGTTCATGTTCCTTTTTGTGGGACCTATTATGATTCACTTTTGAATCAAACCCCAGAATTGAAGTAACCAAGAGATTATCTTGAAGTCAATTCTTTGACTCCCTAGAAAGGATTTGGGTCTATTCTATCTTTCCAAAAAGACTGTATCCAAGTCCATAAAACCAAAATAGTTCTGTTATTTACCAAAACATCCATTATCGCATCTTTATTCCCTGTGCTGTGATTTATGTTTTATATAAAAGTAAATTGCAGAAAACCAGGTACTAAAAGATTTTGACTTGTCTTGCGAGGTCAAATGTCAAAAAATGTTTACTCTTTATTTAGTGATGTAATATTTTAACAAAGCAAGATATTTATTTATTTATTTTTGTTGACAGGGACCCCCCAGTCGTGACTCAGGTAGCAGAGATCAAGAAGAATGGCGGGGGCGTCATCGCGACGACTCTCGTGAAGGAAGAGATCGTGTACGCGAGATCAGGGATGATTATCGTCAGAGGAGTCGACCAAGTAGCCGAGAACGCATCCCACCAAGGGACTATGACAGGTGTGTTTGCGTGTGTGTGTATTTGTGTGTTGCATTTTTGTGAGTATGCATGTACATTTTTTATAAAAACAATTTTTGCAAGGTGAAAATTTGTCATTGGGAAGTGTAGGCGCAGTTTTTTTTTTTTTTTTTCATAGATTTTAAAAATATCTGACAGAATAATGCTATTTAATTCATTGATAGCATTTTATAAGATTACATAAATGATCTCAAATGTTATTTCCCAAAGTCTGAAGACATTTTCACCATGGATTTTTTTTTTTTTTTCTTTTTTTTAATGGGGAAGAAATGGTCATGGTGTTAACGTGAAGCTTGTTTCAATTGTATCTGGACCTGTCAAGTTTTTTTTTTTAGTGAAATTTTTATTGCTTGTTTGCATGACATATTTCTGTTCTCCAAGCTCTCTCTCTTATTTTAATTACCTTCTGGAATTTGAAATTATTCTTCATATAGGGGTAGGAATGAGCCGTCTAGATTTCCTGAAAGAGAAAGACCTCCTGATGAAATTCCACCCAAACAGGAAGCTGAAGTCAGAGCAAGTAAAGATGGCATGTCACCACCTGCAGGGGGCAGCACTGAGGGTGACATGAAAGATTTACCACCAGATGTCTCTGCAAACCAAGAAGGTACATTCTATAAAATTAATAATCATGGTGGCAAGAAACAATGTTATTTTTGATAATGAGCATGTAACCCAGTTCTAGAATTTTGAAGAAATTAAGTGTTAACTTTGTAAAAGAACTAATATCAAGGACTGATGTTAATTTTAGGCGAGGACAAGCAAAGCACTGCAGGAGGTAACTTGGAGTATGACGAGATCTCAGACAATGAGCTGGATGAGATATTGGCCACTGAGGAGGCTGAACAAGAGGAGGAAAGTGCACCAGGTTGGTCTTTCTCTCTCTCTCTTTCTCTTTCTCCTCACAAGAATATGGACAGACGTTAGTTATATGTCAGTTATAGGAAAACTTGCTCAGACTCTAAGCTGTCTAATTTGCATTTTACAAAGAGTCTAAAGGGATCACTTCCTTACTTTGTGTAATTGGTTGTCCAATATTTGCAACCGCATATGACTTTCTCATTTGATTGATTTGCTCTCTCTCTCTCTCTCTCTCTCTCTCTCTCTCTCTCTCTCTCTCTCT
>NW_019773659.1:449322-521421 GCF_001039355.2 Lingula anatina | reverse complement strand
GCTGCAGGTGAAATTCATCTTTATAAATATGTAGACTGCATATCATTACCGGCATACAAGACGCCTTAAGACCTAATATTAATTGCAAAAATATGGATTTTTTTTTATGTCACCTAGATATACTGTGACAAGTGCCAGCTACTATAACATTACGAACCTAAAAAGCCGGTTACTTTAAAACTGGCGAAGCGGGCTTATTTTTGTTATTGTATGAACAGTTTTGGGTATTAAAATCCCATGGTGTGTAAGGAAAAAAATACTGAAATTTGTTGTGCTGTATAAATGTCTATTCCTCGTTGTGTTTGCCTGTATGTAAGATGCGCTTGACGGAACTTCAACGCGTGACAGAAGTGCGCTTTTTGCGGCGATAGGTTTTAGAAAAATTCAAATTTGTTTGAGAAAATGTAGGTTTTTTAGGAGACCATTCATCAAGTAGTTGGTATAGCATTGTAGTATTGTGTAGGAGTGTTTGAATACGTGCACAAGTCGGGGATGAACTAATTTAAGATTTATGTAAATAACGATAATAGTAAGGATATCTTGCTTAAATTGTATGAAACATGATAAAAAATGCTTAGAACAAAATTCATTAAAATGATTTTCAAATGGTTGTAGTATTGTTATTTTTGTTTCAAAGTACAAAATGATCTTCAAGCAAAAGGGGGGAAAATGGTCCAAGAGCAATAAAAGCACATAAAAAGAGAGGTGCGCCTTTTAATGGGAAAGCAGTATGTCATTTGCTCCATCAGGGGGTAAGGTAATGTTAACATTTTTAATTTCTTTTTTTTATGAATCTTCGGGGTAGGCCATTTTCAAAATCGTTGTTAATGAAGTTCTTTTGATACCTGGGCTACTGGTAATTTGCTCTCAAAATGGAGTGACGGTCATGTAATGATAATAAATTTGGAACTCTAGAATGGGTTTATAGATAGTTAAAAGAACATTTACACAGGTATATATGTGTATTTTTTATCTAGTTTTTTTCAGTTCTGTCGAATGACATTTATTGCGCAACCAAATAATTCACCATATTCTGCTTTTTATCCAGTGCATAGTTTCACCCTTACTGCAAAAAGGCTAGGCTCGCCCTCACCGTTTTCTAGTCTCGTGTGACGTCACGCAGAGCCTTCAGTCTCGTTTTATTCCTTATCGAAAAAATTTAATGTGGATACACAAAGAGAACATAAACCATTAAAAAGCATAGAACATTTTTATCACTTGCTTGAAGCAGTAAACGAATTATCATATAGGTAGAATAGTCTGTATGGAACGTTTTATGGTCGGCATGCAAATGCGTTAGCATGGTTTTGGCTGCTTTTGTACAGACAGGAAATGTCCAATACTAGGGAAATCATTATGGCATTTTAACATTCACGTGACAAACAACAACATGCGTGGCTTTCTAACACCAACCAAAATCCTGAAGGCATACGTTAGCTGATACTGTATTTGTCAAGGGCACTGTAGGCCGACAATAGAATGTATACGATTTTCAGTGGATGCAAGTAGCAATTGGCCGCGGCGAGTACGTTTACGTTTACATTACGTGCCATTTCTAGGACATGACCTTGAGGTCAAAAAAGGAAAAAATAGTTTTTTCGGTTGAAAAGTGATCGTACGGAGCCCTTTCAGTCTCAGCACAGTTGCTGTGCGCCTCCCGTGCGGTTTCCTTGAAGATTGATATGTGGTCGGTGCAGCCCCCTACGATTTTCTCACATATGTGGTCGGGATTAAAAAAACAATTATTTGAAATTCATGTGAATTACAATAAGCTTTAAACACCTGGACTATTGTTATGCCTTCTAAAACCACCAAAGGTGGAAGGCAAAGACCATAATTCTACAGCCTACGGGCTTGCGATTTTTTTAATTGTCATATATGTTATCATGACAAAATCGCAGAGGCATCAGAGGCCGTGAATCCGCTCGATTTGCAGGGTCACCGACTACCACTGACCAGACGCTACGGAAAAGAGCTTGGGGCAGTATGCCAGCACCGTACAGACGTCGAATGGCAAATGTTATCTAGGCTTCTATTGTTTGAGATCGAGAAAATACGTAAAATTATATGATACATATTAAAACGGAACTGTTGCATAGATATATTCAAAATTAACATGTCCAGCAAATCGAGGTAAATTCCCCTAATTCAGTTCATTAATTCAAATTCTGATTAAAATTGAATTTAAATTCAACATTTTTTTCAATCTTCAGAAAGCACGACCAGAAATAGATGGACGTGTCAGTGATCTTGCTTACCAGTCTTATTCAAAGCAATGAGAAATTGCTCTCTGTAATCGTCAGCCCATTTTAATTGAATGGGATTTAATAGCGCTTTAAGGAGAGAACGGTTGTTCATCCATATGTGCGCGTAAAACCCGCGATCCGGAAGATGAGCGTCATACAGAGGTGTGAATGTCACCGTTTCGTTCTTATTAAACGCCAAAATTCCTTTATCAACTCGATCTGCTCGAAAGCCGTGTGGTGTCCTCGGAATTTCTTTGAAAAATTCTTTCCGAAGTTCACTGTCTAAAGTATTTATCCAGTCACCAATTCGAATGCTGGCGAGCTTTTGGTCGAGGTACCAGTCATTGTATTTAATTTTCAATTTTAATGCAACGGTGCGCAGTGTTTCAGAAATCGCTGTTCCTGTCTTGTTCGGGTAACTGACGATGAGGGGAATGTGCATCCCTTTGTCTTGGGCTAGCCTTTGCCTAGTCTCTCCGGCTTGAGACTGGTGGCTCATTTGTTCTTTGTCTATTGTCTTGTTCAAGTCTGGAAAAAGCATTCGCCATAATGCCACAGGAGAACCGATGTTACCCATCGGGTACATACGGTAACTCTTTCCAAGCTGGTTGAAACGTCCACAGCAGTAACTGTTCGTGATAACCATACGTGGTTGAGGCTGAAGAAGGTGTGTTTTGTGAACCCACAAGTCGGCATCACTTGTGATGAGAAAATCTTCATCTTTTAACGTGTGGTCGAGTGTGGAAACGTAGAGACGTAACACTTGGCTTAAAGCCACGGTGGTTGCCTCGTCCGCAGTTGGTACAAATAAGACTCGGGCGCGGGTTTGTTCCAGTCGTTCCAGTATTACGTTGAGAACTGGATCTCTTCGCCACAGTGTTGGATCCCCTGTCATTACAATCACCGACCGGAACCCTTGCTTTGCCCACAGAAGAGAAGTCAACGGCAAATAAAAGCCGTATTTGTGAATTTTAGTTATTGATGCGCCGTAAGTGACGTATTTTCCCTTCGTGCTGTTTTGGTCTGCGCCTTCAAATAATAACGTCTCATCCCTGTCTTCAGTTGGTGTCGCTGTATTCATGTAATTTACAAAATATTTTACAAAACCGACACTTCCTGTCAATCGTATGTTCAAATACAACATTATATACACCAACGACAAAATAGAAACTGCTGATAAAAAACATCCAAAAGTGTTTGAAATGGTCGCCATTTTAGTACTATTTCGTATAAAATTGGGTCTCCGTCGGTAAATTCCTTCATGCATCAAATCTGCCAGGAACCTTCAGAAAGGTGCTGCAACGCGTAGCAGCCCGACGTCACAACAATATCAATATCCATTTCAATGTCTGCCAGTGTGGGATGGCAAAGCATTTCTGTTCATTTTTAATGTCCACCGCTCGGTTTCACGTTTTTCGCAGAAAGACTGCAGTAGGATGCTGACCACGATTGATACTGCGCGTGGTACTTGCCTGCTTGCGCTGATCATTTTAATGAAATGCAGTCATAAAATTGCTAGTGGCGTAGTTAAATCAAGCGTTTTCAAGTACAAATTAATTCATCAGGGGTATAAAAAAAGGTATATAGTATGACGCTCTGAGCTTGACGGGAAATAGATGAGAGAATTGACCCACTCTCTTCTGCGGACCTCTGCCACATCAAGATGTCTACACAATGTCTACATCTCCGCGTTGTGCACTAATACATCCTTTGGCCAGCGATTTTCTATTCTCGCAACGCTCCACGGTGGACGTCAAGGACAAAATTTAAGGGATCAGCCGTGGTGGATAACTGCACGACACACGTGAAAGCCTACTACTTCATCTGGGCGTTGCCTTCTCAATCCGACCAGCAAAGATTCCCATCAGCTGTGTATTGCAGTGCTCTCAAAGCCACAAAGATGGTTTCTTCCAACAGCCAAAATCCAGACTTACAACTGTTTCAGTATATCAGAGTCTTTTTTTTTTTTTTTTTTTTTTTTTTTATCAGAGTCTAGTACCTATACATTTTCAACAGGTTGATCGAACCTCTCAGATAGAGGCTACCATAACACCTGTAGCCTACCGCCTTGCAAAAAAAAAAAAAATGTCTTATTTGCCAAAAAAAAAAATTGAGACAGTGATGTAAGAACAGCATAATGAATTCTATAAAATAACAACCCACCATGACATAAGTCACATTTTCCACTCGTCAGCTAGGTGTACGTGGCAACCGCTCGGTGTTAATGCTCCTTTAAATGACATTAACCTCGCTGACTATGGCTGTTAGCTATTACATACATGTAGCTCGTTTTTCAACATACCGCATTGGTAATGCATGCTACTGTCATTCTGCAAAACAATTTGCTGTTAGGTTAAAACCAATTTATTTATTTATTTTTTACGTAAAATCATAGTATCAGAAATAATACTCAGAAAAGTTATATAGAATGGACACGACAACCCCACCCCTCCATGGGTTGAGCAATGTGTCCCAATGAGACTGAAATCCAGTTGAGTGTTTTGCCTCTTATTACTGAAGAAATCAATTTATTCATCTATTTTATTCGCCTAAGCCATTGCCTGCGATCAAGATTTTTAGATCGTGAAGCTGTGAACTATTTTTTTTTGTCACGAAGATGTAATGGTGGTAAAGTTAAAAGAAGATGAAAATTTAATATCTATGCTAATTCTAGCAGAAAAGCGTCCGACCATTTAAAGAGTGCCACACCGCCTGCAGGAGATAATTTCACTGCGGAATAGACACAAGTTATAAGGAGACATGATACTTTATATGTGTATACATGTTAAGTCTTTTTGTCGAGAAATTATCACACCACACATTTGAATCGTTTTAAACATTAATTTGTATTCTGAAAATCATATCTAACATGCTCCTGTGGTACAGAAAAGAAATACCCGTGTGGATATCCATATATCTTCCGTTTTTTCGAATTAAGAACATGCATCCACTCAAGTCTGGTATTCTTCCAAGAGGCAAAAATGTCTATGAAGCTCAGCTTCTAACTTACGACTTTGTCGAGCAGTGCAATACGTTTTTGTTTGTTTTCATTGTGAATTTATATTCTGGCTATATAAAGGTCTCACGGTGTGTCTTCAAGGGTTTGAAGTGTCAGTGTGTTAGAGGTGATACAGTGTATGTCACCAAATGTGTTGTTAAATCTGTAATAAAGTCATTGCACGCAGTAAGTCCCTGCAGATTTGGGTCGATTCACGTGGACCGGTAGTGTCTGTGGGAATGAGGTCTACGATTAATTCTGCTGTTATATGATATGTGACATTGGGTCGGTATACAGTAGATTCTTTCCATGCAGAATTTTTTGAAGTTTACTTCTTTAATTATTTCTTTCACTTATTTTTAAAAGAATGATATTTTGATTTATTTGGAAGTACGCCGCATTTTACCTAGTCTAACCATATTTCAACAATTTAGTTTGAAATGGTTAGACAGTTAAAAACCATTTTCTTTGTACCACTGTTCTACAGACTTTAACTACTCTCTGCGTTCTTGTTATCAGACTAAATGGCGTGTTGTCTTGTGCAAACTTCATCGTCGATGTCCAATTCGGACGAAAAACGTAACGCAGTAGCTAACAGGACGAAAATAACGCTGCCGGTACAAAAGCAGTGAACTGCAAGCCCATAGCCGTTGGGGGAGGGGAGAGGGGGGTGGGAGTGGTGTTCGAAGGAACCGCCCTTTTTTGCAGGGAAAAGATCTGCTTTGGGCAAAAAAAAAATTATCTAGATACATGAACGTTTAATGGTTAAATATTCATTTTTCCAGAAAAAGAATCCCCTCCTTTAAAATTGCTGACTACAGGCCTGCACTGTGTAATGTCCACTATTCCAATGCTTATAAATAGACGGTCTTGATTAAATGAAGAACAAAAACCCTTGCATCCTTTAAACGTACAATGTATATACATGTATACATGTACATGCATATGCTTAAGTAAAAGCAAACATACCATATTCTCTTGGCAAAGTGCAACTTGAATGCACCAATATTTCGTTTTGTATGTTTTTGGAATATTTAGTAAAATAGAATTCCCTTACTCTATGTGAATAAAAACCTTAAGCCCCCCCCCCCCAAAAAAAAAAGAAAAAAAAGAAAAAAAGAAAAAAAATAGATAAATAAATAAAAGCCAACTTAAACAGTGCAAATCAGTAAAGAGATTTTATATAAGTATTCCAGCTTGGGAAAAGGATGACTTTGTATGGGTATTGAAGGGCTTTGCTTAATTAACATGCAATTTGCTCAATTAATTTTTCGTTGTAAAGAGATCGGATGCTTCACCGTAAAAAAAGACATCCACGGTCCATCTTTTTTTTCCAAAAAAAAAAACAAAAAAAAAACATTGAATGCGTCACTTAATGACAGGACAAGGAAAAACAGCACTTGTAGCTTGATTCTAAACTTATCAAGTTACGCATCCACGGTTCATCTTTTCTCCAAATTTCATTGAATGCGTGTTGCATTGACAGGACAAGAAACAACAGCACGTGTAGTTTGACTCTTAACTGATAACGTTACACATACACGGTTCATCTTTTCTCCAAAATATTATTGAATGCGTGACTCAGTGACAGGACAAGAAACAACAACACACGTTGCTTGATTCTTAACAGATAACGTTACACATCTTTTCTTAAAAAATCATTGAATGCGTGACTCAGTGACAGGACAAGAAACAACAACACATGTAGTTTGATTCTTGACAGATAACGTTACACGTCCACGATTCATCTTTTCTTTTAAAAAAATCATTGAATGCGTGACTCAGTGACAGGACAAGAAACAACAACACATGTAGCTTAGTTCTTTACTGATAACGTTACACGTCCACGGTTCATCTTTTCTTTTAAAAAATCATTGAATGCGTGACTCATTGACAGGACCAGAAACAACAGCACGTGTAGCTTAGTTCTTTACTGATAACGTTACACGTCCACGGTTCATCTTTTCTTTTAAAAAATCATTGAATGCGTAACTCAGTGACAGGACAAGAAACAACAACACACGTTAGCTTGATTCTTAACTGATAACGTTACACACATCCACGGTTCATCTTTTCTCCATGGATTCATTGAATGCGTGACATAATGACAGGGCATGACACGATCACAGGTGTTACGCGAAGGTTATTACATAAAACGACCATCTGTATTTTGATGAAGTTAGTTTATTTTTTCGCAACTTGTTTTGATTCAATCTGATATATCATTTGTAGGCCTTACTGATATAAAAACACCGTTTCCTGTAAAAAAGACAAAATGACAATAACTGTCGTTTCTTTTGTCTATCTAATAAATTTAAGAAAAACAATTTAACATTATATCATCTAAAGGTCATGACGGCAATGTTGGTGAAAGGAAGGTAAAATTCCAGCAGTCATCTTTGCCATGTAAAATGCTGTGTAGGGATTAAAGAAGACCCTCTCTTAAACTTTTTGTTATATATTAGAACTAATTTTCATAGTTGTTGTGATCACATCTTTCAACTTCAATGTAATAAGATGTGGGAGTTCCAGCTTTGAGAAGAAAAAAGCCTCCGTCATCGCCAGTTTTAAGGGAAGTCCATCCTTTGGAATATTGATGAATATTCAGGCTTGTTTATTGCAGTCTATGATGTACACGTAACTATACATTTCCAAGCCAACAAGAGTGACAATACGACTTGTACATTTTGTCCTGGTCCTGGTCTCACAATAAAAAATAAATAAATAAATAAATAAAGACGGGTTCCCTGTCTTAATTACCAACGTTACATGGTCACATGCGCACATTTTACCCAATCAGGAACAGTTTATTAGTTTAATCAGCACACGGTAGAGAATTGTTGGTCAACGGCTCTCACCAAACGCAATGTGCCTGCGTTGACATTGTGTTTGTGTTCATGGTGTATTATTTGTTCAGACAACACCAACAAAAGCCCTACGCGGGGTCAGAAGAAATGTATATTACTAACGTCGGTGATAAATTGTTTGCATTAAACGCGTACTTAATGAATTCCCACTATTGCTCATAATCCTCACCTAGCTTTAAAAAATAACAAAGTAAATATTTTTTCAACTGATTTATTTTGATAAAAAAACCCGTACTTCTATCCATTAGTGCTGCAAGGGCAGTTAGTGCAATGCACGCCTTCAAACACTGCCCGAGCGGTTTAATCTATTCTGCTTGCGAGGAAAGATTTATATTATTCTATTGAACACAGGGGCTATTGGTCTATTCATTGTATAAGGGTCTCGCTAAGTAAGTCTTTTTTCTGCCGCAATTTTTTGTAAATAGTGCAAGAGGTGTATAAATAAACAGTCACTATGCCGCTAGGAGCGATGTGTGAGAACGGGTGCCAAGTCTTTTCCTCCCTTAGTAAGTCTTTTGCCTGATTTATTTTCGTAAATTCTTGCCATTTGGACGAGGCATACACCCGACATTCTCCAGCCATTATGGATTATTACAAAAAAAGGCTCAACTGACCAGTTTAATACATACGGACAACATGATTGCTTGTTGGAAATACAACACCACGATCTTTGAATTGAAAATGTTCTGGACAGTTCGTAAATGGTAAGTTAAATATACTGGAAATTTATCGTGCAAAAGAAAAAAAAACAACTACAGATTTGCATTTTTCAATTGTTTTTATTTTTGCTCAAAGATCACCCTGTGCGTGATACATTTTTCAATTATTTGTTTTTTTTTGCTCAAATATCACCCTGTGCGTGATACATTTTTCATTTATTTCTATTTTTGCTTAAAGATCACCCTGTGCGTGATTAGTCCATCTCTGAAAAAAAAAGAACGCTTAATTACGGAGACAAACAAGGCTTTTGTGCTTCTAGCATGGTATAATTATTCTCTATCTACCCGCAAATGACGTATATTGGATCTTCCGAGTCCTGTTAAAAAAAAATGATATATATCGGGGAACCTTTACATGGAACGCTGTTGTATAATCATCTTGAAAGAAAACTGCCGAACGTTCTGGAAATTCACTTCACATTTTATTTGAAGTAAAATCCGTCAAATTAAAGTGTCAATAAGTTTTATATAATAAAATAATCGTCATTAAAATTCGCTGACAAAGAGGTTTGAAGTGGACACTTTCTGGATGTTTCAATTTCAATTGCCATACATTTGACTGATGTAGACGGTGGGACGTGGGGTCGGATCATAGAGAAGAATTATAACCGTTTTCTAAAACTTCAAAACTTTAAAATTACAATGACCAGGGCTACGACCCGTGGGTCCGGCAACAGAGAAGAAATTATAATGTCAACACGTTTTATGTAATAAAATAATCGTCATTAAAATTCGCTAGCAAAGGGGATTTAAAATTACAATGAGAAGTTTCGAGACGACATACTTACTAAAATGACCAGTGCTACGACCCGTGGGGGTTACACGTTTAGGGACCGTTCATATGAAAAATCTATTTTCTACTCGCGGCATCTTGTGATCACGGTCTGTGCCCTGAATACCCCGCGGCATAATTACTGGCAGCGCGACCCAGTTACTTCCAAAGATGTAATTAATTCTCGGCTGCGCTCGGAGTGATCACAAGATACCGCGAATAGAAAATAGATTTTTAGAAAATAGATTTTTCATATGAACGGTCCCTTAGTTTAAACAAACGACGGCCAGTGCTGTCAAAAGTCTACGGCTGATTGAGAAGGCGTGTCAGACAATTAAGCTGATTTTACTGATTGCATTTAGCAAGAATCCCTTGCAGAGTGGGACTGATACCGTTAGTACACTGTGTGAATCTGCATGTTTGTCGTACAATTCTATTTTAAATACTTTGTTTTGAACGCACAAACGTACATATAACTGATTCAAATCTTTTTTTTTTCACTGTTCCTAGCTTCATTTAAACTTCATTTCCAGAATTTCACTGTGCATTATTTTTATTAAGACTTCGATAATCTAATCATTGGACCAGATCTAATGAGAAAGTGACTTAATAATGATAGTAATTTTTTTATGGCGCCTTACATACTACCTAAAGGCGCCTTACAATGGATAAAATAACTGAAATAATTAAAATTACTATAATATTTAAATCTAAAACACTCATCGGAACCATTAAAAATTTTAATTTTAGTGTTAAGACACTACAAAAAAATCAATTTTGTCAAAATATATAAAAAATTTATGAGCAATAGACAGATTTAAAAAAAGTGGGTCTTTAGAAGAGATTTAAAACTGTCAAAGTCTTCTGCTGTTCTAACAGAATTTGGTAACGCATCCATACTTTTGGGGGCGTAGATTGTAAAAGCCCGATCACCATTAATAACAGGACAAGAAACAATAACACGCGTAGCTTGACTCCTAACTGATATAGTGACACCTCCACGGTTTATCTTTTCTCTACAAATTAGTTCAGTGCGTGACTAAAAGACAGGGCACGACACGGTCTAGTGTAACTTGAAACGTACACGTGCTACTTGGTATGCCAGTGTGTATCTAGATTCAGTTTTCACAATTTTCATTCCTTTAACGTTAATCTGTTGAACCTTGAGTCAAGCGCCATGGAATAATGGAAAGCGCGCCAATACCTGTGAAAGAAACTTTTAGTATTTTTTTTTCGCAAGTAAGCAATGTAATTTAACGTACGATGTTTTCTACAGGGGTAAGATGTCATTGTTGACGGTGAAGCATATAAGGATATTTGTTTTGCTATGGCTTATGCATTGTAGTGATAAGAGGATTCTCACTCTTCTAAAATTTTTCTCTCTTTACATTCAAATATTTTCTAAGTTTTCTGGTCTGTTTTTTTCTTCTTTTTTTACATCTTTGTTTTTTATTAGATTCAAAATGAAAAGGCCTCAGTTTTGAAAAGGCCTTACTCCCTGTTCTAGCTGTTCCATGAGATACTTATAAACTCCCTTATATTTGCAGAGCAAGTGTGTGTGTGCCTACCCATGCTATCTTTTATCAGATAATGACCCTGTAAATTGGGTCAAAACTTTTCGCTGATTGTGAAAATACTTGTATAGTCAACACAGCTTAAATGAACCACGGGTTATATATTGTTGCCATTAGAGGTTAGTACGTCTAAAAAACTTATTTTCTGTTTTTTTAGCCCTCAACTGTATATAAATTTAATGGGACAGTTGTATGGTCCACATTGTGTTTCCTTTTTTTATAATTACGTTTCACCATGAGCATTGACATTCCCTGGATAACTAGATGTTGGTAAATACATACGTGTATTATGGATTATGACCATTTACGGTATTCAGTTCACTAATACGAAGCCCCAGAAGTAATTGAGTAGTTTTGTTTTATAGAATGTTTGGACTAGGATTATGGGTATAAGTGTTTTGAATCTCATGTCTCTGCACACATGAATTGATAATTGTTTTAAAACTGACAATTTGAAATAAAATAAAACTCTGGCGGTGGTCAAGTCTCCATACCACATAAACCTGTCTGCTTTATCTTCCTTTCTGCTTCAGTTTATTGTTTAGTTGTTAGGAAATGACAAAAAGCTAATATCTTTAAAACATTTTCAGTGAAGCTCGATGCAACTGCAATGAACTGTTCAGCCAAATTTCAGACAAGAAAACCTTGGAAAACTCTGTATAAATTTGCAAGAAGATTGCCTATAATATGTTGACTTAAGTAAATACGTATGACAATCGAGGTGGGTACTTTAGAAGTAGCTAAGGTCGATGGATGTGTAGTAATGCGACAAAGAGGTAAGGAGGGAAACAGCAATGCTGAAAAAATACTGTTATTTCACATGTCATCATTGTTGTTATGACGTCACGAGAAGTGTTGGTTTACAAACCATGTCTGCTGGAGGCTAACAACGTTTTATCGTCTGTTTGTAGGTTTCGCGGAATTTGGTACCTTTATTATGAAATATATATATATATATATTTTTTTGTATTTTCAAAAAGGAACTTGCTATAATTTTTCGTAGTGTCTCGGGTTGACGTCTCGGATTGACGCCAATAGACAAATGAGTATACTCAGTACCCTTTTGCCGTTTTAGCACATGCACCGCAGAAATAATACTAAAACAAATAAACAAACAAACAAACAAACAAATAAATAAATAAATAAATAAATAAATAAATAAATAAATAAATAAATAAATAAATAATTGTTTTGATGCAGCCGAGCAGAGGAAAATAAACAGTTCTGTCTTGGCTTTCATCCAAAGTGACATAAAATCGGTAAAATATCTAGAATTTTACAGGAAAAGGATATTTGTAGAAACCATGGATAGTATATTACCAAAGTGATGTAGATATATCTCTTTGATTTTACTGAAGCATAACCGGTACCAGCATCTGTCACTGGCATTAAACTAAATGAAAAACGGAATTATGTTCATCTATTCTTGAGACATAGCATTTACTACTTTTCATCAGTTTGAAACGATTATAAATATTTCTCAACTACATCAATTTCTGAGAAGAAAATAAAATGGATTATATTATTTTCCCTGACTTTTTGATATATGAATGCATTCCGTTTATTAAATATAAAGAACAAATATAATAATTTATAAACATGTTATGAAAGCAACAGATGTGTCTGTAATTTGATGCCTATTAAGGCCCGGTGACTTTGCACTGAATGTCCGTTTCAAAAAAATTCTGTTTGTCTATATGTCTGAATAATCTTACACAGGGTCTTTATGAAGTCACAAACAAAAAGGTCAATTATCTCAAATTTCTTTGCATTTCATAAACATATTGTAATTGAGTGTACCCTGTAGAATTATATTTGCGTCTCAGTGGAAAAATCGATGACGAGCTTTTTTTCAGTAGTAGTATTGACAAAATAAAATGTATAACATACATTAAATTCCACAGCTAAATGCTGCGTTTACAATATAATAAAATCAAACTAGTGGGCCATTTAAAGTGCATACATTTTGTATCTGACTTATAGCGGTCATCGCAGGCTCAATTAAGGGATGTCTGCCTAAACCCACAGTGTGCTTTAAACTGTGGACGTCCTTTTAGCCACAAGGAGCAAAAATCCCCATGTTAACAAAGACACCAAAAGCAATGACTGCAAATGTCCCTTTAATAAAATGTTCGTTACTGCCTGAAACCACGACATTTCCATGTGTATCTTCTGTTGGCGATTTAGGTGATTTCTCCTTCTCGGCGCAGGGTTTGGTATCATCGAGGAGAACAATAATCTGATATTCGACATTATTCAATGTTGCAAATTTAGCATTTGTACGTAGCTCTGTGTCGAGTTTTTCTGTAAAGGATTCAAACATTTTTAGGCCCTCGCGATAACTTCTTATCTCTTTCCGCAACCTCACCAGCACGGTGCGTATTGCTAGAACGGTAAAATTGCGCCATTCTCTCCCGGTGTTATTCACAGATAGCTCGATGCAGGAGGAGAGATGGTAATTCGAGAAAAACCATATGCCGCCTTGTATGGGAGGCAGCGCTTTTGAAAGTAGCATATTAACATCGTTTGGCAAAACCCGACAAGCTCCACGGACTAGAGAGATATTAAGAGGACCATCGGAAATGAGTGCCAGTTTCAAGGGGAAATCCATATTGTAGATTGATACCATTGGTTTTGAACATTGGTCGCTTTCGTCGCTGCAGATGTCCTGTAACAAAAAAACAACAACAAATTGTATGTATATTGTAATTGATTATGGTAATGGACAAGCCACTTTTACATGAAGCATATATATATACGCACAAGGGACGCAGAAGCATTTACGCTGGGACATGATTTAATTGTTTTGTTGACCACTGAGAGCCCTGACTATATTTTGTAAAAGGGAGACAGAAAGTGTCATCTATATTTAGTGGTGCAATGGACACCATGCAATTTCTGCTATTTACTCTCAGAATAATAAAGTAAGGAACTTGAAAAATCTGATGGAAAAATAAATTTGACACTTCGATCACCAGAATCATGCAAATACTTAGCTTTCTCTGAACTGAATTCCCCTCCCCCCCCCCCCCCCAAAAAAAAAAAAAAACGTGAGGTATTCCTAAGTCATTCTTGCAAATTGTAACTTTCTTGACAACATTCAAATATTTACTTGCCTTTATTTTCTCTTGCTTACATTGCTTTAAACTTGATGATGGATTGATCAGCATACCGAAAGCTGATGGATCAAAATACCTTCCACCACCTACAAATTAAGCTAGTATTTAGGGTTAAATGATACAATTACAGGTTTAGAGGTGTTTATCTAATAAGTTATCGTGTTGCCACTGAAACAGGATAAGACACTAGTGAGGAAAAGATAAAAAGCATTCATTTGTGTTTAAAAAATTAACTTTGAGTTTGAATGTAAGACTGAGCACAGGATATCTAGAAAACAGAGATTCATATTATTCGACAACATAGATCAAGATAGATAAAAAATTACATAAGTCGATGCTGTTGTCAAAAAAAAAATGAATTAATCATTGATATTAGTCTATGCACCACACAATTTGAGGGATAATCCTAAATACTTCACAGATCAATAAACCTTATAGCTAGGCCATCGCTATGACATACCTTGCAGCTGTCAGCAGGTCACAGACATATTGTGATTTCGTGCCAGACAACGTTATCTTTTTACAACTACACTGTAAAAACAATGTTTACCTCCTAAACACATTCCCTAGTTTTTCCCATTTTTCAACGCGTTTGGCCCCTAAGCGCGTTTTGCTCCTACATGTAAGCATATTACAGTTTATTGGAATGTATTTTTGAAAAACAAGTTTGGGAAATTCAATAGTTCACTAAGGATATTGTATAATAAACAATTGTCATTTTTACTTGAAAACACCCTTTTTCATATTTTGATAAAGTTCGTTACAGTATTGATGTCTATTTAATCTTTTCCGGAAGTAAGGAACAATAGAACATCAGCATGATGGCGGGGTATTCTTTATAATAGTTTATTTAAGCTTTCATGGCATGCTGGTTATTTTGGTAGATCTAACGATAGTTCGAATATTTTACAATTCGCACCGCTCTAATCGCCGACTTACCAATTTGGAATTAACCGCTAAATGTAGTTCAAACAGCGTAAGAAGTGTTTTGGTTATTTATAAGTAAAGGTTTTCAAAACATCGTATAATGTTTTTCCAGAATCTTATAAAAACACTGATAAAACTCTGAAGAAATGGTTTTCGAATCTTTCTACAAATTATAACGTTACTATGTGTTTTGTAAACTGGGACATCATTTTGCATGGAGTTAAAACACCCATAACTTTACCATACTGTTCTTAACCATTACCAGCATGTAACCATTTGATAACGTCGTGAAAACGTTATTTGTTATTTGGATTATTACTGAATATGCCTATTTTAAATAAGCACAGGTTACTGCAAGGAAGGACATAAAGCGTTCGAGCAGGCTGCTCCACGCCTTCAGCAGCTCTACACGTTAACAAGGGGAAGTGTCATGCCAAATTGTTGCCTTGTAATAGACTTGTTATGGGATCATATGCCGGTGAAACTAATCACTTAGCTAAAAGTGCGACACCTCTAAGCATGTAAAGCATTTTCTTCTGTGAGATGCTTGAAAAGCTAAACGTGTTGTTCAGCAGCTCCACGCGTTTAGGAATTCCGCACTTATAGCAGCTTCATATGTTAAGCAGCTCCACGCGCTTAGCTGAGGAAGCGCTTTGGCAGTGTGCTTAACCAATTGTGATAAACTATTATAGAATCATATGCCGATGAAGCTAGACACATAGCTTAACGTGTAACACTGTTAAACGTGTCTAGCATTTTCTTCTGTGAGGATCCTGAAAAGCTATACGTGTTAAGCTTTAATTTACACATATTTCTAAATGCGTTCAGGTGCTAAACGTGTATTGTATGAGTTTAAATGCTAAACACTGTTTTAACAGTGTATTAAAGCTTTACAAGAATACAAAGGAAGAAACAAAGAGAAGCACAAACCTAAATTTGTCCTTTGTTTCACATTTTGAAGATATATGATTCATCACTTGATTTATCATGTAAGACAGAAGGAAAATATGAATGGTGTCGATGACGCGAAAAAGCAAAATGTTTGAAATGTGTTTGAGCTTTGGCGTGGGAATGAGCTAGAAAGAGTTATTTGTAACAGCAATGCACATGTACAGGTATGTGTTTTAACATTACAGGTTCATTCAAATATAATGCCATAGCATGCAGGCAAGCAAACTAACAGATGATCACTGTAAAAAACACACCTAATTCTGAAGGACACGGCTCCACCCTCAGTGTGACGTCACTGGCGTATAGGCACTTCCAGCAGAATGCATTTCTCATGTAAAGACCTTGTCTTCCTTGAACATAAGTAAACAATTGTGGTCCCGAAGAACAAAGTTCCTTGTGCTTGGGGTCAGTTTTTTTGCTACAATCGCTTTCAGTAATCCGCTTCCAGTTTATGTCACTAGGCCTGTCGTTTGGCAAACATGGCCTTCCAGGGGTGGTGGCTGGTGAGTCAAAATACATCATACAGTACGGGTTCTCATGTGCAACCTTCAACACATCAGTTATGCTCGTCATTGTATTGACATTCAATGTGGTGCTTGGCAGATCACGGCTGCACGTTAAGATAGCATGCCAATTATCAGTTTTTTCAAAGCCAAAGCACATTGCACAGTACTTGTTTCGAAATGTCAGTTTTGTGACGGGGTCAGATACGGGCAGATGGCGGTCAATGGTATCGGCACCAGTGATGTTCTTACATTTATCACGTACTGCTTCATTTAGCCATGAGCTTGGACAAGACGATACCATCCAATAAAAGTCACTGCGTAAATCCCACACAGATTTAGAGTCGAGAGAATGTAATATGCAGCCAATATTTTCTTGTCCAAGGTCTATCTTATTGGAAGTCTTAGTGTGCTCAGCGTCTGAAGAATTTTTGTCGCAAGGATGAGTTGGCTCACAACAATCTTCAAATATATTGCAGAATTCGTCGCAGTAGCAAGATATCTGAACAAAGTCCAACCCAGTATCGCCTGTTGCGCAAAACCTTTTTAATGAAGTTAATTTGAAAGTTGTGTCATTCCAGGGACTAGGCATGGCGCTTGGTGCTGCTGTATATATTGGTGATGATGTGGTTTCAGACACATTCTGGCTTACAGTTTTCAGTGACGTGGGTAGGGCAGTTGTTGCGTTCCAAGGGAAACCCTTTCCACCAGTAGACTTATCCTGGTCAGTGAACAATGGAGTGTTGGACTCTGTATACTCTTCAGATTTTCTGTTTAGTTCAGGGGCGGGGACCGTTTGTTCTCCTTGTGCAGTCAGATGCGTTGTATTACTGGCGGTTTCGTTCGCTGAAGCAGCCACCGCGCCCTCGGGATGCTTTGAATTGCTGACGGTTTCGTTCGCTGAAGCAGCAACCAAACTGCCGTTGCCTTGCCAAAACAACGCTGAGACGATGAGAAGATTTATAACACTGCTAACCTGGTAAATGGCCATATTGATATTCTGCATGTGGAAACAAAAGCTACAGTTGCTCTCAAAATTTGTTTGTCTGTGTTACAACTCGGACGGACCTTTTCACTGCAGTGCGGTTCTTTTACATACCGTAGCTGTTTAAATAGGTTTCCAGTCATGGAATACCCGCCCATTAATTTGTTTGAGGCTATTAATATAATGCCCCTTATAGAAATGTCAGTTGTGTTGAAAACACCTCTCATTGGACGAAGTCCTTCTTGAAGACATCTTAATCAAGAGCCGACGGAAGGGATTGGTTGTTGTATTGTTCCTTGAATCTGACGTCCTGCTGCTGCATGCGAATCGGATTGAACTTATGGATTGCATTGTATTTATCTATTTATGTTAAGCTCGTTCAACAGGTGCTATATAATAAGTTTAATATTTCAACACAATCTCTCCCCCTATACCTCTATTCAGTGTGGAACTAAGGTTATAATAGTGATTTCATTGAGTTTTTGAATGTCAGTGTCGGATCCATACACTTTCTGACAATTTCCCAATTTCCGATAAAGATATTTTTAGCCTAACTTAACTTGTTTTTAATACAGAAACATACAACTTTATCTCCTCCAACCTAGTGTACCACAAACTTTCATAGTCCTATTCATATACTCGACGCTATTTGATTTGTTTTTAGACAAACTGAGTTTCACTGTACATCCTTTTTTGTGAGTAGATATGATCTATTAAGTGAATACCTTACTGACAGGACAAGAAACAATATCATAAGTACTCCTAAATGGTATTGTGATACTTTCACAGTTCATATTTTCTCTACAGCTTCATTGTGCGTGAATCTATAACTGGGCATGACAAGATCGCATGTTACTTGACGCTTGGTATAGGATAGGCAAAACGAGTATCAATTCGCAAGTCTTTCGTTTTGTTTAAATCTTTTACATCACGTATAAACTCAGTGACATAAATTTAGCCCTTTATTGCTTTGGTTTAATTTCGCGAGAATGTAAGTAAATAATTCTCGGACCGTAAGGTAGATCCGGGTAGTGTTTGCTGTACAGTTGGCATAAGTCAAGTTATCATCTAGCTCTGTCATGCAGTGGTTCTGGTCCATATAAGGTCCCATTCAGAATAGGGAACTAACTAGCCAAGGGTCAAATATGGCCGACCCACTTGAATACTTCCCCCCGGGATATCTATTTAGTGTCTAGTAGCGAATTTGACGACAAGCTTTGTAGTGGATCGCCATATTTGACCCTCGGATTAGTTAGTCCCCCATTCCGAATGGGGCCTATGTTAATCAGAGGTGTTGACTAAAGGCATGAATTAATAAAAAGTAAACTGCTATGCAGGAGACTAAACCAATGAGGCATGCCATTTGGGCACTTTCTCAAGCCAATCATCTTTTCAAGGCTCCTTGTGGAAAGGATTGTCTTCTGTGAAAGCAATTTTGAAACCCTATGTCACCGTATAAAAGCGTTGTGAAATTTTAACTTATCGACCTTGTTTCCAAACATATGACTGACTCAATTGAACCCAGGTGTACAACTTTCTCTCACGTGTTTTTCAACTTTGTTTTCAGACTGAATTTCAAGAGTTAATCTTTTCTGTGAAGAAATCGATGGACAAGGACATTGGAAAAGTCCTACTGAGTGGGTGACAAACTACTAGGATAAATGAAGAAACAAAAATGCCTGTTGCTAGATTTCTAAGTAGTACTGTGACACTTTAATATATTAATTCATTATATGTGTGATTTAAAGACAGAACACGGTACTTGTGGCTTACGTGCAATTTGATTTAGTACGATTTTTTGCAATTTATTTATTTATTTTCAATTTTTGGAAACGGTTGTAAGCTTTGGAAACATAAAATCAAGCCGTTTTCGTCTTGATTTGATTTCGTTTTGATTTCGCACAAATTAAATCTAATACATTCTCTCATCATCTCGCCCTCAGTATTAAATTAATGGTAAAGAAGGCATAATTCGAGTAGTTATCTTTTCCATGAAATTGCCTGGCCCACGTTGTCGACTAAATGTATGAGTTGAATTAATGTGGCATGATGTCTGGATACCGCCTCAAGCCAATCTTGTCACCAAGGCTCTTTGAGGAATGGGTTAAACCCCGTGGCATATATATATGAACGATTTTATAGTCTTAAAAAACGATTTACTTTTTTATCATAATTAAAAAGGAGAATATGGAAACGCTATTTCACCGTATAAAACGTCTCGGATTTTAACTCATTTATTTGATTCCAATGCAGAAATATCTGACTCAGTAGGGCCCAGATGTTTGACTTTCTATAACATGTTTTGTTCAAACATTCATTGTTTCAAGATATACTGAGTTTCACTATTTGTCTCTCCTGTGAAGAAATTGAATAGATGGTCATGCGAGGTCACAAGATCAGCGGGTGACTTACTGACAGCAGAAAAAGCAATAACACAAGTACCGGTGGCTTGACACTGAATGATATTGTGACACTTCTACGATTAATCATCTGTAATATAATTCAGCAATTGCTTGACTTCTTCCTACTAATTATCAAGCAAGCAAGTTTTTATTGTTTTAGATCCTAGTATTCTTAATTGGCAATGTTTAACTCTTATTTTTTTAGCTTATTAATAATCTTTATATCTTTTTTTTTTGTAAGTTTTAATTAACCATTTTAGCTCTCAACTTTGGCATTTTAAATCTTAAAGGTTAAGTCATTTTTAATTGTAAAGGACTTGGAAGGACTCAGGAATTGAACTTATCCCTGCAAACGTGTAGTTCAAGGTCATTGCAAAAAATCAGTTTTCATCATTATTTGGGGATCCATTGGACATTATATAGCACTGGACATTACATTTTGTCTGCCGGGCAACTGAGTATATTGCTTTTGAAGTGTTTTTTATGTGTGTGTGTGTGTGTGTGTGTGTGTGTACTTTTTTTTTTTCGTCTATTTTTTTTTCTTTTTTTTTTACCTGATGGCTGATCTTTGGCTTTAGTCAGCCTGGTTCTGATAAGAGGTATTATTTCAGTCTCGATCAGGTTTAGACTTTGGTGTGAGAACCATAATGATAGCGTATAAAAAAACTATTGTGTTAGAGGAACAACTAATTTGAGATACAAGCACAATCACTCTACTATGTGGATCTCATCAACAGCAACTGGTAAAAGTATGTTTACTGACTGTAACACATGCCTTTGCGCTATCTGCTTATTCTCATTCTTAATGGGCCTGGCTATTCTCCTCAGTTATTAAGTGATCCAGCTACTTACAACTTTCTGACTAGAGCTTAAAGGACCTTTATGTTAACATTGTAAATAATATCTTTTCAAATTCTTTAACTTAGTTCTGATGGTTTGGATCTTTGGGTTAGATCAACCCGATTAAACGTGTGGAAAATTAAGGTAGCATGGTTGTCTTGTACTGCACATGCCTTAATAAACCATATTTTATAGCTTTTAATAATACATATTGTAAAAAGCCTGCCTGCCGCTTGCCCATCCCCCTGTTTTTATGTCTTATAGGTACATGCATGTCAGTGAAATAATGTAAAAAAGAAGCCATAAGTGCAAATTGTAAAACCCTATGATTATGTATGCAAATATGTGCAGGTACAATGTACCTCTGCAAAATCATGGGTTTCAAAAGTCATCAGGCATAATTAAAATACACCTTAAACGCTGCAAATTCCTTCTGGGATGAATTAAAAAACCTGTGTTATTACACCTACTTCCATTAAAATACTGTAGCATGCACTTTGAGCCTTATAAACTGTTGAATTAGGCTCTAAGGAACGTAAAACTGTATTATAAGGGGAATGTATGATAGTTTTCTCCTTTGCTGCTGGGGCATGCTTTTGGCAGCACCAAAACGTAGCTGGCATACCGTATATTTTATTTGGCTTTAAAAAACGTTTGAAGGTACAGAGGTAGATCTCTGTACTGAATGCATTTAAGCTAAAAGGCAGATTCTTTTCGTACAGTTTACATATTTTTCAGTAACATATATGTAGTATGGCGTTAGCTTATAAACATGTAGAAGCACAGAGAACCATGATTTTAATTTTAAAATTCCAAAGATGGCCGTCCTTTGCCATAGAAATTCTAGGAAACCCCATGGACTAGTATTCCAATGAGGGATAATCGTGATGATGGGTTTTCTCAGAGATATATCACATTGATATCCATCCTGCATGCCCTGAGTGCCAAGGCACTGTAAAGCTAGATTGCTAACTATTCATATTTTGTCATGACATAGCTTCAGTATTGCTGATATGGGGTAAATATGAAATCAAGATCGAGCGGCAATACTGAAATCTAGAACCTAGGGTAATCCTGCATTGTTTCAATTAGGAAAATGGTAAAGAATTCTCACACGGGACACAGGTCGAGTGAAAACTAATTGAAGCTTAGGGATGTGACCTTATATCATTTCATCTGTATGGAACTAGTGCTATTCTCTTCTGAAGTTTCATTTTTATTTCTACTGCTATATACACATCGATACTCGTTACTCATAGAGAACGGGAATTTTAGCTGCTAAGGTGATTTTGGCTTTAGAAAAATAATGGTAGACACATACTTTTTTGATAAGTTTTACTTTCAATTTATGTATTGACAACCATTTTTATTTTTATACGGTTACGTACTGTATGCAACCGTTAATCACATAAAGCAACCTTGATATAGTCTACAACGCCAGTTTAACACTATATCTATACTTGATACCGTCCTATGCTTGTTTTTTCACTCATAAAATGCCTACATTTCTGATACTGAAAAATACTGAATGTCTCAAAAGAAGCAGTCCACAAGTACATGCACTGCCGAAATCAAGCGACATGTTACTCGTGCTTTTTCACATTTATCTCAAAACATTTAGCAACCCTTATTGTTTGGCTGCATGTACAGTAGATATTTGGACGTTTTATGAAATAATTTAAATGTTTCCTTACCGATGACAACCGGGTAATGATGTTACAAAAGGTGTCTCTTGACCTGGCAAATGTATATTTTTCCTGCACTTAAACATCTCTTGATGTTTAAGATGCATACAGTGTAGCTGCTTCGATATAGAACAAATTTTCCGAAGGTAGTCACATTCAAATCGAGACAGGTTTATGGGATGGATAAGCTAGTAATGTATTAAATCTCATTTCGCATTCTGAACTACGGATTGACGGCATGCAAGTAATAGGAAGACAGATTTACCTCGCCAGGTGACGCTCTTTATAGAGCACATTTGACCAATGGTAGTTGATAGGAAAGATTGGGACTTAGATAAGCTTTACTCTCTCACCATTTGTTTTCTCAAGCCGGTGCGACAGGAATGGTAGCTGGTCTGTTCCCCATTACTTTATACAAGTGATATTTGTCCCATAAACTACCCCTAATATTCCAACTCACCTTAACCTTTACTTATCATATGGGACCACGGATTACCAATGCAATTCAGTAATTCGATGTTATGCATTGTGAAAGCAAAGGTCTCCGAGCTGACTTTTGGACAGGTATGATTTCTTCGACGTGTGTATGTATTCGACCTCGTGGTAATATTAGGACTACAATGTTTTGCACATAATTAATATTGACACAATTTAATGATTCCCCCCTTGATTTCAAACGAAGGTTTGTATTTAAATGCGTTTAAAACACTGTGGACCATAGATCGCATACCATTTTATTAAAGGTATTAATATGCTATCATTTTTCTGCTAGCATTCTATGCTGTATGTCAATGGGGCGGAAAAGTAAGTCACGAAAGTAGGTTAAATTTCCAACCAGAAATTTAAAGAAAGGAGCAGTCTAAAGCTCTTTTATGGCTGATCGAGTGATCTATTCAGTTTATCCCTTGGCATGTTGAATTTATTTGAGTCGTATAAGAAACTAGTAGAAGTGGTTTACATGTCTTACTGGGAATCCACGCTCCACCGATGCTCGGTTCGTATGTACCTTTAATGAAAATCGATAGGAATAAACATCAGCTTTACCAGCTGTCTCAGGGAGCGCTTGGTTACAGAAAGGAATTGCAAAATGACTACAGAAGTTTTTTACACTACGCTAAAATGTTGGGAAAACGACCTAATTTTTAAATTTTTTTTCAGCAACAGTCCCAATCGGTATACCTGGATTGACAATCAATAAACCTCTAAATCACCTCACAGTCCGTAAGCTCAAGGGATTGTTTTATAGAGGAGACTGCAGCATGAGAGCCAACTTGAATTTTTGGATCTTCGTGCTTATGGCTGTGATTTTTTGGGTGTCACTTCTCTATTTGATGACAAGAAGTTGCCTTAAAGCCAACACGTCCCGCCCTCCAGCACTATCTCCTTGTTTGTGTCACAGATGGGCAAAGAATTCTCCATCCAGTGCTGTGTCACCGATTGATACATTGAACACTAGTATCCAAAAACCCGTCACTAGTGTGGTATTCTTGAAGACACACAAAACGGCAGGAACGACTGTGCAAAACATCTTGGTGCGTTTTGGCTACGCTAGGAATTTGATTTTCGCCCTCGGAGCTGGAAAGAACTTGTATCGCATTGGACAGTTTCCTGCTAAATTCAAACCGTCCTTTGTTCTGCGCAGTGTGACTGGAAAATATGATATATTATGTCACCACACCCGCTTTAGTGACGAGATAAAGAAAGTTATGCCCGCTGATACGTTTTATTTTACCATACTCCGGAATCCTGTCAGCAGTTTTGAGTCATTTTTCACCTTTTTCAACATAGGTGAGACACTAGGATTAAACAAGACCAATGGAATTATTGAGTTTTTAGACAGACCTGCACAATTATTCAAGCTTCCTATTCAACACATAGCGACTACTTTAAAAAATTCATTTCTTACGGATTTAGGATTAGAGAACACTATGTATGACAACTCAAGTGCAATATACGAAAAAATATTGGAAGTAGAAGAAAAGTTTGACTTTGTGATGATAACAGAATATTTTGATGAATCTTTGGTTCTGTTGAGGCATCTTCTTAACTGGTCTCTTGATGATGTAGTTTATATCAAACTGAATAAGCGCCCAAAGAGGAAAATTGTACCAGTCACTACAGAAGATACTGCGAAGATCAAAATATGGAATGCTGGTGATCAACGTCTTTATGACCATTTTAACCGAACATTTTGGAGAAAAGTTCAGCAATTTGGGTTTGAGAGGCTTAATAAAGAAGTTCAAGAATTAAAAAGGCTCAATGAATACTGGAAGGACCTGTGCTTTGACCGAAAATCGTTTTTACAAATGAAACGGCGAATACCAGGAAACCCAACGACATATCGGGAAGTGGTTATTCCAAAACTTAGCAAAATTGGCTCCACAATAGAAAAATGCGTTTTGATGTCTTTATTTGGTCAAAATCTCACAGACAGACTGTACGCACATATGAGGGAATATGGACAACTTTTAGACGAACGGCCTCCCAAGATGTTCATCCAACAAACAATATATGAAACACGCATTTACTAAAGTAATTATTCAGGGATGACAAACTATGACCAACATTTATTTTATAAAGCATTGATTTCCATATATATTTTGCACACTGTTAGACAACAATTTAATAAAAGATGATACGCAGTAGGGATATTTTCATTCAGCAACATTATAAGATAAACATGTATGAACCCGTGATGCTTGGATATTCAAATTAAGAACAGTGGCGTGGAGGAAAAAATCTTGGACATTCTGCTAAAAGTAAATGAAACTTGCATATATTTACAAGAAAAGGTCTAACGGGGTAAACTTTGAAGAGTGAACGACTTGCAAATGGCATTGGAGCGGTGACACTACTCATAAATATAGACTCCTGTTCAAAAATGTTGACATACATCAAATCCCTTTTTTACTTCTTATCACATTCAGCTGTACAGGGGTAAAAATCAGAGACCATGCATAATTTGGTACAGAAAAACAAAATGAAGGTGTAGCGTTCAAATTTGAGAACGTGAACCTCCTCAAATCTGATGTTTCAAATTCATAGGAGAGGAGCCATGCCAAAATGAGGGGGATTCCAAGTCCATGCTCTAAGCAGATTGTTTTTTTTTCTGGAAAGAGAACGTTCATAGGGTCGTTTACTGTGACAAATCCTCATTTTCAGTTCCCTCTTACTTCTTCAACGTACACTAGGGACTAGAACTATTCTAAATTTGTTTAATATTTCACATTTGTTTTTTTTTTTTTTTTTTTTTTTTTTTTTCAGGTGAATTCATATTATGGAATCAGCATGGAGGATTTACAACATATAAACGTTTTACAGGATGAAGAAAACGAAGTACCACGCCACTGATATGGCCAATCGTTTCATATTACTCACATTCTTGTTACCGTGTTATTTTTGGTAATAGTTTTCATCAGACGCATAAATCAACGGGCAGCACCGTGCAGAATATATTGATACGGTTCGGCTACAAGAGAGATTTGGTCTTCGTTTTAGGAGCCAAGAAGATTTTGTATAAAGTGGGTGAATTCCCAGCCATGTTCAGCTCGGCAAACGTTTTACGCAGCACATCTGGGAGATACAACATACTAGAGAGCTTTCGCACCTGCACGTTTAGGCGACCGACTACATTTAGCTATCCGTAACCGTAAAATGACCATCGTTTATTTTTTCGTGATTTCGCAGAAAGACCCGGTTAGCCTTTACGGATAGCCGGATTGTACAAATGCTGAGTAGGCTGATACATGTTTTACGTGCTGTAAAGCCTCTGTCACAACCGGACGCACGAATTTCAGGATCGTACGACCCCTGCGATTTTTGGGTGTTGCGGAGGCCGAGGAGGTCGTAGAGGTATAGGAAAGTCTGACTTGCGAGTCGCAAGGGTCCCATGAGATGTCCTTTCAGGCAGGGACGCTAATTGCAAGGAGCGATGGTCGTGGAAATTGTACTTATTTTTTTAGTTTGTCTTGCTTTCTGTGTGCGTGGCACACACTCACCACTTACGAAGGGAATGCAACGCGCGGCGAAAGTAGTGCCCTTTTGCGTCAGTTTTGCTTCACGTTTGTGGTGACGTACTGACGGCGTACGTCAGTTTTGGTTCCTGTTCTCCTCTTCTTTCTTCTTCTTCCTCCTTTTTTTCTCCTATGTAAGCTTCATTCTCTTGCCTAATATGCCTTTTGGAGGCATATTAGAAACTAAATTGAGCAAAAATTTGAAAATTTTGAAAATTGCTGTACACGTTACATAGTCTATGTTAATTGTAAAGACGCAAGCGTTCGTCGTGAGCACGCCTTTTATACACCAGGCGTGGGGGTGTCGCACATGCGACGCATTCCCGGTGGGCTCTCGACTTTGTTCGTTAGTTACTCAACACGCAAAGGGCACTTACTCCTTCAATGCTTGCGACGTGCGTCTTGCACAACGCGCGTCTCTCTTGCTAAGTCCGTGCGAGGGGAGCAAGTTACGCTTGCGGTCTCGCTGTTCGCAGGCTATTCGTAGAAACTTTTGGACATGTCCAACATCCTCCGTACGTGCTTACGCAGGCCTTCCCAACTACCAGACTCGGCACCTACGGGTCCAGAATAAACCGGTATATCTGACCACACTACCCGTTTTCAAGGTGTGTGTCAGATCGCATAAAAGAGTATCATACCCTATCACAAATTCTGTAAGCCTACCTGTCATCCGGGTATCGCGCTTCGTTTTCGTCAAGTAGGAGTCGCATGAATACAACAGACGACTCCCTCAATCAGGGGGTGGAAACGCGCTACTTATATGATTAAGACGAGCCTAGCCTTCAGTACCGGTTATTGTTTTGTGACCTTGAGGAGCAATTAGGTTTGGTCGTTGCGGCACGCATCAACAGTAGTTGAACTACCACACCTGGGTCTTTTGTTTTTAACAACTGTTCACTCGTCATCGAGGTGCTTGTTCAAGACTACAGGCTGATATCTACTAGTACTACCAGTGGCTTCATTAGTAACGTTCCCACAATACTTAAGTTTTCTGTCCGTGCGTACAAACCCTGAAAAAGGACAGCCTCGCTGACGAGAACAATGGACGTTTCTCACCCCTCTCTAGGATTACCCCTGCCCTCAATCTCGTCCATCCCGGTAGTCACGAAAATATTTAACCCCCGACAGAATATGCTTCTGCTATCAAAATTAGGTCTACTTTTCTAAATTAATATATAAGTTTGCAAGTTCTTATTTACAAAACATCAATGGCTATGTCCGAACCTAAATTTTATGTTAAAAATTGCGGTACTGTCAGATTTTAGCATAAACAGAGAAAATTGCCGCAGCGCATGAATCTAGATGAGATGCACTACTTTCCAACCCCGCTTAGGATCATTGCTATCACATCGCGCACCAGGCAAAATCGGTGTGGAGGCTGATACTCTGTAATGCGATCTGACACACACCTTGAAAACGGGCAGTGTGGTCTGATAAACCGGTTTATACTGGACCCGTAGGTGCCGAGTCTGGTAGTTGGGAAGGCCTGAATTACTGACTCAGAAATTTAGGGATTTTCTTTTCTTTCGCGTGTCCTTACTTGTTCTAGACCAGGACCTTGTTTTATCAACACAGGCTAGTGGAATCCAATGAATACCAATATCTGTCAGCGACGTTTCACCCTACCCCCTCCTTTTTTTTATCTCTCCCGAAAAGGAGCAGTCGGAAACTCCAGCACATATATAAGCACGTCTACAGTATCTACCGTTCAGCGTCTCAGCAGCAGCGACAACGATTTACCGGCCCGCGGCTCAGCGACCCTACAGCAGCAGCACAATTTATTTCTGTTTTATCCATGATTTTGTACCATTTTTACGTCACATTAAATTTATTGTTCATTTTATTTATATCATTTTTGTTGTCTTTTGATCTTCGTTACATCCTCAACAATATCCATTACAGGGGCAGATTGAGGCTGTCTTCTGGGTCTTCAGGAAGACGGTCAAATTTCTAAATTTACATTGATGAGTACCTACTTTTTTCTGTCGGAAGACGGTCAAAAAATGGAGGATGGATCAACAAAGATAATGCGGAAGACTGACAGAAAATATCTGTAGATCCGCCCCTGCATTAGATGTATTTTATACACTGCAAAGTCATCTTGAGGATAGCAGCCATTTTGAACCAGTAAAAGCAATATCAAAGACAAAAAACATCGCCTCATATACAATGCAGGGAAGAAAAAAGCCTTCTAAGTTTTATTAACGTCGCCAGTAAAATAATTGGGGCGCATCACCCCCAACTAGAAAATAACATGAAAGACAGAGCGGAGAAAACGACAAATCGAATTAAGGTGTACCCTTCCTATCCAGCAAATTCTTTGTTTTAATTCTTACTCACCAATGCCATTGAGAAATGGCAAATAGTCTAGAATTAGCTTACGAAATTCACATTACGCATTACGGAGATCATCCCCTAATACATAGGGATTAGTGCAGTCACTCATTTGATCTGCCGTGACTTTGTTCTTGTCAGAGTACCATGTTTTACCCTTACCGGAATGATTCCATGTTTACGTAGGTAAAATGTCAACTATGTCCAGTCGAAGATATAGTGTCTGGTAACACTGTCACTTCACCAATGCGTGCAACGCCAAGGCGGTCACAAAAGAAATTTGCTTCGGATTGGACGTCTTTTGTCCAATCAATAAGGTGGCCCCGCCCTGTTCTCTCAAGCGTATCGCTGGTAACGTACTTTCCTTTTTGAGAGTCATGCTGCATGACCCTGCAAGCTTCTGTAGCATATTCCACTGGTAGGTTACAGTATTGCAGTAATTGCTCACAGGCGAAGTGTGGATTCCTTATAAGATCTTCATACTTAAATGATTTAATGCCCACACCATTCTGGTGGAATCGACAGTAATTAGCACACATGGTCGCCCAAACCGCAACATAACATCCTATAATTGAAACCCGTTGTATAAGATTGACGTTCCCCAGCCATGAATACGTTTCCGTGTCGACCTCCAGGTCCCATTTGAATCGGGCCTGGCGCGGAAAAAGGTAGTGAGCAAGGCGACTTGTCTGAAAAGCGTGTGAACGTTTGCTATGAGGCAGGGAAGCGAATGCGTGGTAGTACGACTGAACTGTTTCTTTGCCGTTTCGATATAAAAACAGGTGTTTCATTTGTGGGACCACGCTTGCCACAATGTCCGTAAAAACGAAATTCTCAGCTCTTGCTTTGAGGCACATTAGTCGGGGGTTGCTATCCTGCGGTTTGAAAGTAAGTCGAACCACGCTCCGTACGTGCTTTTCAAATCCTTTGCGGGAGGTCCGTTTCCTAACGATATTCAAACTCGCATACCCACCTGGCTCGCTCATCGACACAACTCTCGGGAGAGATTCGAGAATTTGCGCTACTAACGTCGACCCGCATCGCCCTGTGTTCGAGAGAAGCAATATATCAGTTTTCGGGTCGCCGATCTCGTCCGCCATTCTATGGAATGCTAAAATTGGCAAGACAATTAAGCGAACAGCGTGATCAAACTGTGCCATATACATGAAAGGACAAAGGTCAGACCTATAGATATCCACTGCCTTCGGCGTTTCAACGAACAAAGCCTCTTTCTCGTCGACGTAAATGAGCGTGACGCTGTCCTTCAATATACAGCGCGGATGTGCAAAATGACTGTGAATGGCCATGAATTTATCGGGCTCTGCTTCTCTTATGGGGTTTAATTTGCATTTCCAGATGATGTTTTTCACTTGAGCTGATTGTTCAAAGAGCTGACCCTTCCGAGTACGACTCAGCGTTTTAGCGGTACCGTTGCATTGCCACCAGACGCGCTGAGCAAGCTCAAAGAAGAACCGACATGTGCAGAAAACCCACCAACGAAGCAAAGTCATAATTATAACCTGAAAGCATTGTAAGCATTTGAGTTATACATGTACCTGTAACATGCCATATTTTCGTGTTATAAACTTAAAACTTAAATAATTTCACAACACCCTACCGTCAATAGCATTTGAGGACAGTTTCTAAACTATGCCTATGCCTGGTTACGCCCCTGCACTCTTATTCTACTGAATGAGTTAAAACATTCACTCACTTTTATATGAGCGCAGCTCTGACAGATGCACAAGTTCCATGTAGACTAAATCATAGTGCTCACATTACAGACCTTCTGCCCTGCATATGTACCATCACTTTCCTTGGCAAATTGTACAAGAGATATAGCGGGTTCGAGCGCTGAGGTTCAAGTCTGCTGCTCACTTGAATTTTTATGTTCATTTAACATGAGTCATTCATAATTATTTACCTGCATTGAATAGAAATGTGACTTGCACAACAATATAATGGATGGAAGTCAGACGCACGTGGAAGATTAACATAAAGGGGGGCGTTCTACATGTACACTAACCCAGTTACTTCAGCACAAGACAGTCTGCAAAAAAAATAAATAAAATAAAATAAATAAAAAGGGACATTTGCGATTAAATGCCATTAATTGGGCCTGATCTTACATACATTATTTAGGAAAACATAGAACAACGGGCACATTTTAGGCTGCTGTCCTCCTAAAATTGCCGTGTTGCGATTGTCCACGACGAGAGTTTAGAGAATTGCCCCCATTAACCTGAATTTTTAACATTATGCTGCCTCTGGGTAAATAACAAATTACTGAGGTTGGAAAATAAATACATTGACTAAAGACAGTTAAAGTCACCTGAAGCAAGAACCCCTTTCCTTTTTATGCTAACAAATCATTTGTTCCTGTCGAGCCGGTCGCGAGAATGCCTGTGATCTGCACCCTCAACCATGGTCAAGGAGATGACTTCCTGACAAGGTAAACACAGATATTTCGCTGGCGATCTGATAAGATCGCCTGATTAGCAGCCAAATGAGGCAATTTTGGACATGAAAAAATATATATTTACCATATAAAAATAAATATTTATATATATAATAAATTAGAAACGCGCCAAAAAAAGGGAAGTTGTCTGCTAATTTGCAACTAGATTGTTGTATTTGTTGTTTGTTGTCCGTCGGTGCAACTCAGTGAGTGCGATGTCATACAACATACAACCAAATACGTTAACAAATTGCTTGTAGATTGTTGTTATCGAAGTTTGTTGGCCGTCGGCACGTGCACAACTAAGTGAGTGCGCACGCCTAGGACGTCGAACATGCGTAGGCCTAGGGCCTGTTTATATGTTTTTACGACGCACATTCTTCTTCGTTACATTTCCATACGAATTTGATATCCATCGATACAAACGTTACTTTATTCTTAACAACTGTTTGCTGATTACATCATCTGCAGCAACAACACCTTATTTTCACTGCACTGATACATATACATGTACATTACGTTTCAACGAACTAAGAACGTCCTGAAATGTTGCTGCTATTAGGGCAGTGGTTGCTTGGACTGCATAATATAATACTTTTTATCATAAACATTTCCATCAAATAATGTATGGTGATTATTTAAATGTGGCGAATCTGATCCAACCAGTGCAACTCCAAAAAGTAATTCATTAGATTTACACAATTAACCCAAACCTAATACAGAGGTGCAAATGTTGTTAAAATATTTAGTGCACAGATTGCAATTTACGTTTTATTATTATAGGGTTCCACATGAAGAAGTTTGTACCAAAGTTTCACTCTCCTGATACCATGAAAAATAAAAAATAATAATAATAATAATTCATCGTCTAACCTCAAAAAGGAACATACTTGTACACATTACTATCACAAATGCAAAACGCCCAGCTGTGATCTACGTTGTACTCACTTTGAAAATTCAACTGGTTTTGTTCTTTGATTTTAATCTCCTACAAGTATTACGTTGTAAAAAATTGTGAAAATCTTCTGTTTAGAGCAGTCAATTGTTTTTGAGCGACTTAAGTTTGCTTGTCACTGAATATAAAAAACAAAAAAGGGGGAAACACCCCCGGTACACCCTACCGACAGTATGATAAGCATTTTAATTTAAAAATAAACTACATGTATTACTCCACTCGAGATCCAAATATTATGGAATCTATCATGGAATCACAACATATTTTTCGGTCACCAACAGAAATCACTGTTTTCTATTGCACCAAGTACTTGTACAAATGAAACTTGTAAAGACATGGAAAAAATTAAAAATTTTATATAATCACCATAAAAATTAAATTAAAATTGAGACAGTCGTGGACATTTGTTCTATACACATATATTTTTTTAGAAAAATTGAATACAATTTTGAATTAATTCATTTTTTAATTTTTATTTATTTATTTATTTATTTATTTATTTATTTATTTATATTTTTATTTATTTATTATTATTTTTGGACACTTCAGCATGTGAAATGCGCCTCTTTATTGGGCTGTTGTGTGTGTGTTTTACAAAACTCACCGTAAGGTGGCACTTGTATTTTCTATCCAAGAAAGGCCCCACGTAGTCATTCACGAAATGAAGATTACTCAAAGACATTAATAATCTGAATAAATAATGATTTCAAATAAAATGTTTTCTAAAGATATTTTTAAAGCTTTTAATCACTAGCAAATTCGATTTACGTTCATGTACGTAAAACCGGAAATGCTTGTAGCGTATCTTGACTTCAGGTCCACGAATTCCGCCATACTGAATGTTTGGGTGGCAACGAAAATGAAATTGAAGCGATTTCTACTACGATATTATCCTCCGGGTAAGTGCTATTTCAGATTTCGGTTATTCACAAGCTTAAAAAGAGTCTATACAACATTTCTTGTGAGTGACTTGTCTCTAAAAAGAAAATATTTTTCATATTTGACTATTTTCCCGAGGCCGGGAGGACGTTCTCTGCAAAATCATCACCGTCAGCGACATCGATAGAAAATTGAAAAAAAATGCTCTGCATTTTGCAGCTAGCTGTGAATTATTTCAGAATGTTTTAGTTGTAAGAATTTACTCTTGTTTAAATTACTAGCTGCATTATTTAAAGTCGCAGAAGTACTAGTCTAGTACATACATGTTGCCTTCACTTGAGGTAGTCACATGTATGTTATGGTTCACCTTGACGTTCTAGCTACTTTCCCCTAAAAAACATATGATTTATTTGATTTCAGGCCAATTTATTTTTCATGACATAGCGTACTTGCAATTACCCAGTTGGAACTTTGGAACTTATTTAAAGAAAAATTAAAAATAAATTAATTTATTAGAAATAATTCAGCTTGGTAGTGACCAGCTTATTTCAAAGAACAAAGCCTGGGAAATGGATATGATTAGTGTTAAATTAATACATGTTTATGGTATTACTTTTATATAGGAATTATTCTGGAGTATGAACAGGGAGGCTTGCTCAAGACCAAGTCCATAGATTTGTTAGATCTGAAAGCAGAGTAAGTAGATCAGTATGGTTTTGCATATTAAAGGGATAATAACTCTTTGTATGAGATCTATATTTCACAATAAAAACATTGTGAATAACTCATAGAAATATAATATATTCTGTTTTACCACAAAAACAGCAGTTATAGCTATTATTCTGACATGTGAGCTTGTCTTTAGACCACGTGACCTCCATTGATGGCTATACTCTGTTAAAATCTCTTAAGAGATTTTAACAAAAAACCAAACTTTTTAGAAAAAAACCAGGGACTAAATTTGAAAGTAAAAATGGATTCATTAACCATTGGTAAGTATGGGAAAATTGTTGTTTACTCCAGGAAAATTCATTTTTTGACAGAAACGAAGAGTTATTATCACTTTAACTGAAAATGAGAGAGAGAGAGAGAGAGAGAGAGAGAGAGTAAAACATACATATTTGCAGTTGACAATAGTAAATACATAGTACAGACACACATGCACACTTGTGAGAATGAAAGATAAACAGTACACAATCATCGTGTGTGTGTGTGCGTGAGAGAGAGAGAGAGAGATAGGGATGCACATGCGTATGGGATGATAACCACCAGTCATTTCATTGATTTCTAGAACAGATGCAGATGCTGTGGTAGATGAAATCTCCAGGAAGGAACCTCTTATTACTTCTTCCAAGGCTGAGCAAGTGAAGAAGTTGGTGCTACGTATCCTTAAACAGTTTATGCATGGGGAATATTTCAAATTTAATTTACATTTATATATTAGTTTTGTAAAAAATGCTTTTGTAATTTTATGTAGAGATACAAAGTCAAAAAGCAAATGTGGCATCAGACTGTCTAACCAGCCTTTAAAAAAATGGAAATTTTATCTATGATTTTGAACAGTTTTTCTATTATATTTAGAAGTCATCTCAAGACTTGTTACAAATCAGTTGAAATGTGGTTCGGTCAAGTAATTTTCTGAGGGCCATAAATCTTTGTGGCCTGTGGGCTAAGACTGTACATCCATACATTCACAATGTTGGTCAGTTATTACAAAGGTCAGTTTATTATATATTCCTTGACCAGTCCACTCAGGCCTTCAGGAGAAATTGGGACAAACAGATGACCACCATTTCTATCTATTCAAGGTTAGTTAAACACATTTTACTGTGGACAGGAACAAGTAAAACTAGTATATATCAGGTTTACCTGCTTTTCTGGTTATTGGGAAAACAACTAGAAAATGACTTCTCCCATTTCCAGGAAAAAGGTATTGAATTTGAGAAATATCACTCAGTCAGGAAAAAAATTGAGGACTTTTGTTTGGTCAGATTTTTTTTCACCTTTTGTCCATACTAAATTGTGATTGTTTATGTTTTAGCTCTGGTAAAAGCTGTTATTTGGTGAAGCAGTGTCTCAAAATTATGATCCTTGAATTTTTCACATTCAGTAAGAAAATATCAGATGAGAGGAAAAATCAATGACTTGTGTCCCCATAAAATGCTGAGAATACTGTATATAATGTTTGAATGTTTCTGGTGACAGAAAGGCTCTCTCCATTATAGGAGGATGTGGGTTCATTTTCCATGTCCAGGTCAAACCAAAGATCTGTAAACCCAAGTGCCCCATAGAGGTGGTTGTCTTGAACAAATACTAAAAAAAAAAAAATAATAAAATGGGCATACATTGTTAATCTGTACAAGATGGGAGATATACAACAAATTTCTTTATACAGGAGCAAAGTCTGAAAGAGAAAAAAAGTTGCAACAAGTTTTTTTTTCACAATAAGAAGTCAAACAAAGTCAACTTGTCATATTTCCCCCATAATTCTCTTGTGTTTATAATTCTGAAAAGTTTGATAGATGATTACAAGTAGGTTGTGTTCGGAGCTTAATTCCCCCCCCCCCTTTGTATGACCTGTCCATCAAAAGGTTTTAATCTTCATTTTTCTGGCTACCATGTTTACCAACAGCTAACATCTACAAGTCAACCTTGTGATCAAGGACTTTTTATAAATGACCAAAATGTCTCATTGGAGGAAAACATGTTTTTTCTTTCTTTCATTTTTATTTTTATGTGATTTTTTTAAAATGATAGATACATAGATGTTAATCATTATTTATTTATTTAACCTTATTTTTATGAACATTTTTTCCATCTGTTTCAGGTGCTGCGTGCTCATATTTTACCTTTAACCAATGTAGCTTTCAATAAATCTGGATCCAGGTAATGGTGCAATTTTTAATCAGATATTATCATATCATTCAAATTGATTATTGGATGAAGAAAAGTGCATCTTTTCCCTTTTCCTTTTTTCATGTCTAGTTGATTTTTTTATAATGTATAGGAGAACAGGTTGTTGCTACAATGGCAACATGAGTTAATTATAAGACTGATCTTCACTGTATGACAGACAGCAAATTTCAGAAATTCAATTAATGCATTCAGCTCATCTTACAAAATAATCATGAATCATGAATAATTGGGATATAGAAGAAACTTCGGAGCTTGTCATTGAATCATCTACCATGCATGAGTGTTCAGTAATCCATTCTTTATTGGAACAAGGTGATAAGTCAAAATCTACAATTTTCTTCTTTTTTGACTCAGTTTTATCACTGGGAGCTATGACAGGACGTGCAAAGTGTGGGACACTGCATCTGGGGAAGAACTCCACACTTTGGAGGGACATCGCAATGTGGTTTACGCCATCTCATTTAATAATCCTTATGGGTTAGTACCTATATGTCTCATTCTTCTTCTTCTTCTTCTTCTTCTTATTATTATTATTATTATTACCTCAAAAGATGCCTGCATTCAGCTAAGAAAAAACTGCAACTATGTGTTTGGTATCTGGTAACTGTTATATTTATTGTTTATTATTTTATTATTTTATTATTTATCATGATTTATATCTTTCTCTAATTTATACTATACTCACTTGATTGGATAGATTACTGGAATGTGTTTGGTAAATGTTATCTTTTACAGTAAATTCAAACACTAGGTAGAGTTGTTTGTTTAATAAGGAGAAAGAGATCTCATTTCATAAAATTGACAGAATCTGCAATGAGTTTTTTTTTATCTATTTGTTGTAAGAACTTTCTGAATTTTTATTTCAGAGACAAGATAGCAACAGGTTCATTTGACAAGACCTGTAAATTGTGGAGCAGCGACACAGGGAAATGCTACCACACTTTCAGAGGTCACACTGCCGAGATTGTAAGTTTTGATTATCAGTGTTTCTTCTCAGTTCTGGACCAACAGCACTTACAGTTTAAATTAGGTATTAAGAATTATAAAAAATAAACTGAAGAATATAATTTTTTCAATGACAGGATATACCTGAAAAAAAAAGGAGAATTGCTTACATTTCCAAATATTATTATTCTTATTATTATTATTTTATAACTATTTCATGTAAAAGTGTGAGTTGCATTTAAAAGAAAAAAAAACATTTGTATCCATTTTTCAGTGATGACGCAGTTAAATTTGATGCATTTTAGCATGATTTAAGTTTATAGTAATATATTTCGTTTTTTCCAGGTTTGCCTCTCCTTCAACCCCCAGAGTACAGTAATTGCCACTGGCAGCATGGACACCACGGCCAAACTGTGGGACATACAGACAGGGGTGGAGATATGTTCACTGGGGGTAGGTAACAGAGACTTTCCCTCTCCAATAACATGCACACGCACGCACAAACATATGCAGGGAAAGAGAGAGAGAGAGAGAGAGGAGGGGGCAAGAGAGAGAATGAGAGAAAGAAATTAAAGAACTAGGTACATGGAATGGGAAATATTCAGGGAAATTAAAGAACACATGCACACTCGCACACACACAAACAGAAGAGTGAATTTATGTGAAAGGGTATGAGAGAGAGATGGAAGAGAGAGAGAAAATAGATCTAGCATTAGAGGATGAAATTTAAAAAGAAATGAAGAGAGAGGATTTGGACAAGCAAGGGTATGAGAGGGGAGATTAAAGAAAGAAAGAGGGGAAAAAAAGGAAATAAAAAAGAGAGTGAGAGGAGAAAAGAAGAAAATGAGAGATACAGAGAAAACTCATCTATTATGGATTCTAATTTCAGGCCCATTCAGCTGAGATCATCTCCCTTGCCTTCAACACCACTGGTAATCAACTCCTGACTGGCTCCTTTGACCACACTGTGCAGCTGTGGGACGTTAATACTGGGAAGTGAGTACAGGATAATATATCAGTGGACGTCATAGAGATTCTCTTTGTCACGAATTGTTTGTTTGATTAAAAAAATGCACCAAAACACCACACAAAGGTGCAATGCTGTTTTTTTGTTATAACACACTCACACTCACACACGAACACACACATACACACATACACACACACACACACACACACGTCTTCCAAAATGGATTCCAATCATATGCTTCTTTTATAACTCCCACCAGAGGGACACAGACTGCAGTGTGTCACCTCTAGCACAACCAAGACAATACCAACTCTAATTCATAACACTCTTTATATATTGTATTGTGTTGTATTTGTATTGTACTGTACCTCTACTGTACCGTATTGGATAAAAAATGTTGCATCGTATTGAATTACAATTTTGAGTGACCCATGCTCTCTTGAATGTACAATGGAGAAGGTCACACTAACTGATTGGGCTCTGCTTGAATGTCTGCGTTTTAACCATCTGTCCTGTTTTGTTAACAAATAATTCATTTATTATAAAAAAATCCACATACAGAGATGAGCATATCTTTATTTTTCTGAAAAATATATCTGCGCATTTGTCTCTTCTTATTACTAAAGAACCCTCTCCACTCGCATTGGACATAAGGCATAGATTTGTAACCTTTTTTTTTTTTTTTTTTTTTTTTGGGGGGGGGGGGGGGTGATAACATCTGTGCATTTGTCATTCTTACTGTCTATTGAACTTTTTAAAACTTTTTTTTTTTATTCCAGAAAAATTCACACTCTGATTGGCCACAAGGCAGAGATCAGCAGTGCTCAGTTCAACTGGGACTGTTCACTGGTGGCCACGGGGTCCATGGATAAGACCTGCAAAATATGGGATGCTGCATCTGGTAAGACCAAGGCTTTTCCCATTTGTCGTTTCCGATCCCATTTTCGTTTGGACAGCTGCTGGCATTATAGGGCGGCCAATATTTTCTGAGACAGCTGGACGGCTTATGATTCTTTTATTAATTTATTTATTTATATTTTTTTTAATGATGACTTGGACTCCCTGAAATTTTGTAGGAGATCATTTGGGACAGCCTGTATCCCCAATCCTGGGAAAACCCCTGAGGAAGACTGACATTTTATTGTGTGTACTGGGGAACATGAAACATAAAATTAACATTCTGAAACTATAGTACCTGCTGGTCATGAATGGTAAAAGTTTCGCAGAGCTGTAGAAAATTGTACTTATAGTCATTGCAAGGGAGCTGTGATTAATTCAAATGTAAGTGTGCGGCTAGGCTGGAAAAAGTAATGGGAAAAGATTTCAGCATGTCTATGAAAATGAGAGTTGGTTTATGTGTGTGTGTGTTGGGGGGGGGGGTGTAAGAAGGATGGTGGCAGAAAGCAAAATGATATTTGATGTCCTTTCACTGAAGGAGTGAGAGAGAAAAGGTGTTCTGTATAACACAGCTGGTGATTTTTTTCACTGTGTAAGGGAATGACTGTTTTTTTTTTTCTTTTAAATTATTATCATGATGGTATCAGGAGTTCACTTATGAGCAAAAAAAAGTGCATTGCATGTACAGTTTGTCATGGATAGGATCAAAAGATACAGAATAATGTATTTTTCCATAGCCAAACTTCAGATACATCTCTCCCCCTTTTTTAGCAAGAGCAAAAAATCTGACCTTCATGGAAGTATTTTCCATATGACAATGTTGTGCTACAAAAAAAACAATAACATATTGTTAACTTTATTGGTCAAAGCGACTAATAATTCCTCAATGATGGCATCGTGCACTGATTTTTTTATTTTTAATTCTAGGTCAATGTATTGGTACTCTCAAAGGTCACGATGATGAGGTGTTGGATGTGTGCTTCGATTACACAGGGCAATACTTGCTGACTGCATCTGCTGATGGCACAGCCAGAGTCTATAACGCAATATCACAGAATCTGGTTGCTAAGTTACATGGCCACGAAGGGGAGATATCCAAAGTAAGTGACCATTTTATAATATGTTTGTTCACTATGTTCCTACCAGATCTTTGTGATCAGCTGTTCAACTGTTATTGAAACCTGTAAAAAAGCATCTGAAAATTTATGGGGACATGTCAATTGACTGAGGGTAAAAGTACATTGCTTAACCTATTTCCAGCACAATTGGTGAGCTGTGTTTTCTGTGAATGCTCATTGAAATACAGCACTGCTTTTATATGGAACTCCAAACTGAGTGTAACATTAACTTTGTGACTTGAGACCATAGACTATGGACAAATTTAAAATGCATTATATTGTAAGAAACACATAGATGTTTCCACCATTTTTTTAAAACCAAATTTAAGGCATTTCACTGGCTGACACATGGTTTCAAGCTTGGTGGCAATAAGGGGTATATTTGTGTTCACATATTATTGCTGAAAAAATTTGCTCACATTTCTAACATAAACTTAAATTTAAATATTTATTTATTTATTTGTTTACTTATTCATCTTTACAGATCACCTTCAACCCTCAAGGCAACACCATCCTGACCGCCAGCTCAGATAAAACGGCCAGACTGTGGGACCCAGAGTCGGGGGAGTGTAAGCAAGTGCTGGAAGGGCACACTGACGAAATCTTCAGCTGTGCCTTTAACTACGAAGGAAATACCATAATTACAGGTAGGTGGGGGTCAGAGGTCATATAAGGTCAGAGGTCATAAAAGGTGATGCATGCTGTGAGGTCAAAGGTCATCTAAGGTCATGTCAGGTCAAGGGTTAGATGAGGTCAAAGTTATGTATACATTAAGTTTGTGTGGGTTCTAATATTAAATCAGGACATCGAGATCTGTGGTCGAGACACATCTGCAAAAATGTACAACAATTTATAATTTATATTAATCTATTGAAAGATATTTGTGTAGTTATTTATTGTATTTATCTATTTCTATATATTTCTTACGTTCCAGGAAGTAAGGATAACACTTGTAGAATTTGGAGGTGAATTAAGAAACACATAGTATTACAGTTTTTGTCATCAGTTATTGGTTGTGGACTGCAGACCCATGGTCAGCTTGCTTACATACAGACATTCAAGGAAGGGACAATATGGTCATGGACTTTTAACACAAAACTTTTTTGTTTTAGTTTGTGAAAGTGGCAGTCATCATTATGTACTTGTGTTGGACAGTGCTGTTACTGTTGCTTATATTTAGTGTGCACGTGAAGACAGACGCTTTGCATAAAGCCATGGTCACAAAGAGTACAAGAAGTTAAATACATTAAGAAGAAACATTTGCTTGAGGTTCATTATAAAAAGTGCACTGTTGAAATGTATGCATGGTTGTTTATTTTTTTTTAATGGACCACGAAGAAAATCCCATGATATACAGGCCAACTACAGGAAACAAATTTGACAAATTTCATTTTCAAAATATTCAGGTGATTTTTCAGACTTAACAATATAAGAGCTGATTTAATTCCATTTGCTTGACAATTTGCTCAATATTGGGACCAAATAAAGCATTTAAATGAATAGTGTAGTGCTGTATTGCCCAGTAGTTGATAGTATTATGGTTGCAATAACAAACAGGTCAGTGTCTTGGTATGATGTTGTCTGATTATGATGTAAAAGTGTTAGCATTATATTTGTGTTGCACAGAGTTTTGTCATGTCTGTAATGGTGTTTGTTTGGTTCTCACATAATTAGCTCATAAATTTTTTTCTTTTTTTTTTTTAAATACGTAGATCAGTCAAAACCAGATCCAAATATGTTTATCCTTAGTATTGTATTTTATTATTACCCTTCTGTTAATAGAAAAGAAAAGAATGACAACAAAGATAATATATAACCATAGTGGACGGTTTGTTTTATTCATGCAGGGTAATAATTAATTAATCTTTTTTTGGTAGTCTTTATTGAACCACAAACGTGAGGGTTTCATGATTTATGTCCTGGTTTTCATTATCATTGAATTTATAATTACTTAATTAGATAAAGACTGAGAGATAAACATTAACTGGTCATTTTATAAAGCATAAGGGGCAAGGTATATGTATTATCACCATAATGCAAATAATGTCACTCAGTAATACACACTTATTATTATTATTTGTTTATTTATTATTTTATTGTTAAACATTCAAAAGTATTTCATTAAAAAAATTGTGTATATTGTGACCATTTTTTTTTTTTTTCAAAATATGTTAAATGTAAAATGTAGTTTGAAGTGAACCGTCCACCCTTATGGCAAATTAACCAGATTTGTCATAGTTTTGGAGTTATAACTGATTTGTCTCATTAAACATTAGTCTAAGAGTATTATTAGTAATAATAGTGAGCTTCCAAGTCTAGTATTGCCTGCAGTAGTGTTTTTGCACAGTATTACTTAATATTTTCACAATTTTAGCTCAAATAAGTCATTGCATTTCATTCATTTGTATTCCTATGAATTCTGTTTTACGCCTCACTGAAACAATCCATCCAGTTAAAGAGTTGTGTTAAAGTGTTATGTACTGTAGTATTTTATTCTTTGCTTAACAGTTATTTTCCTTAAAGACTCAGTCTCTAATAAGTGAGCATTCGTTATGAAGAATATTTTGAAGAAATTTGTAAACATATGGAGAACCAACGTCTGAATTTTTCTCTTTCAAATTTGATATATTAATGTGTTTGTTTTATTATGTATTTAATTATTTATTTGCAAGTGGTGTAGTGAATATTTTAATACTATTTTATTTCATATCTTTTTATTTGCTAATACAGTTCATTACTTAGTACTATTTTTTAATGTTTATTTATTTTAGAAAACAGACATCTGTCCTGTACCTGTCAATTCACTTTGACTTTGAGAGACATTTTCAATAAGCATTCTTACTTCAATAACATTTTACATGACATAATTGTAACGATTACTACTAGCTTTATGAAGATTTGTTTTTAGAGTTTGGGACATTTTTGATATGTCTTATAATAATTTTTAGAGTATTATTAAGAGATGGTAATTGAAACGCAGATGTGCTGTATGCGCCTTTCATCTATCTTCTCTTACATATTATAAGTGATGTGTGCCTTCTGTAAGTTAATTTAATTTGTTGAACGTGAATTAAGTTGACTACTCAATGTATCCAATAAGGTTGACTGCTTCTCTGTGTATGCCTTATGTAAAATCCATCCTTAGCCTCGTTTTTACATTGTGACACTTAGTGAGTATGTAGGAGTACCGTCTAGAACGAGGCGGTGAACTGGAGGATGGAAACCGATAATTTGGAGATACTGGTGTAGTGAAGTGATATTTTCTGAATAAAGATGGATTTAATGCTACAATTTGTTGCTTTATTAATTTTATTTTATAACGTGTTTTATTTTAATATGTACAAAATATTTTCCCCATTATTTTATTAACCTGAAGTTCGTTTATTCATTTTTATGTACAGACACAACGGAGTTATTAAAATCAAGCATTGAAAACTCGGAACGACTTCAGATACATAGATGTAATACTGTAGATGGTAATACATTTTCTTAACGAGTTGACCATAGGATAAGGTATACCGCGGTGATAAAGTCAAAATTGCTGAAAGCCCAGGAGAATCGGTAACGCACCCTGTATGCTATATACATGTACATGTAGCTAAACAGTTTATACCACCTCAGTCTAATTCTTATAGATTTCTAGTCTCGTCCGTGTATGACGTTACGTGACGCCGACAGCCTCGGATGATCCTTAAGTCTACTTGCAATGTACTCGTGCATGTACATACAAGTAGGCCTATACGCATATGTTGTTTACTTTTCACGATCAAGCTCTTTACTTCATTAACAGTACCAGTGTGCTACCGTATGATATGTTTGCTGGACATCATACGTTCATTGTTTGTGTCAATTTACCTGCTAGTGAATGTACACCATACTTATCTGTGCCTAGTAATGCCTGTCCTGCGGTTTATTAATGCATGTGTAGCTTTGGGGCATGACGTCTCAACCCTTTACACGTGTCACTCGTGTCCGAGGAACTTTATAATGAAAACTCAAAAGGCCATGTTTTTTAAAAACAAAAATGCCTCTTTAAAACAGCTTAATTATTCGCCCACAAAATCATTGTTTCTTCCCATGCCATTTAGGTGGTCGCTTATCCAGAATCTGACCTCGTTTTAGCATTCTTTCATAGATCAAGTCAGAGAATTCAATCTCCTGAAGAGACATCAAACTACAATCCATGTGTTTGGAACCCTGTTGACTCAACTTATACGTTACAACTTCCGTATACTTTTGTAAACCTTTAGCTTTTACATTCGTTTCCTTATCATAGCACACGGCTTTCCAGTACTGGTTAATCTTCCGAAGCTCTTCAACTTCCTTTTGTAGTCTTTCGACTCCAAAGAGTTTGATCTTTCTCCAAAACGTTCGGTTGAAATGGTCGTATAGTAAATGGTCACCGGCGTTCCAACTTTTCATCTTCGCTAAATTTCCTGGATCAAGTTGTACAATTTTCTGTTTAGGACGGGCATTTAATCTAACATTAACAAGATCAGTGAGCGACCAGTTCAGTAAATGTTTCAAAAGAATCAAGGATTCGTCGAAATATTCTGCTATCATAACCAAATCAAAATTCTGTTCTAGTTCCAATATCTTCTCATAGATGGCGGTGATGTTGTCAGACATGTCCACGTTCATCCCAAAATCTACAAGAAGCGGGTTTCTCAAAGCAGCATCTACATCTGGAATGGGGAATGTGAAATAATATTTCGGTCTTTCAAGGAATGTTGCCAGTCCGTTGGTTGCATTTAGCTTGTATACTTGAGCTATATTGTAATAAGAGAAGATGGACTCAAACACGCTAGTGGGATTCCTCAAAATAGTAAAATAGACTGCGCCGTCTTGCATAATTTTCTGAATGTCTCGACTGAATCGTGTATGGTGGCATAGGATATTGAATTTCCCAGCAGCACTACGTAAAGCATACGTTGGTTTGAAAATGGCGGGGAAGTTTCCCACCTGGTACATATTTCGCTCTGCTCCTAGGGCGAAAACGAGGCCCCTCTGGTAACCGAAACGCATGACGATATTCTGAACTGTGCTGCTTGCTGTTTTATGCGTCTTTAAGAATACTAAACTTGTCACCGGTAGACGAATATCATTAGAGTTGTTTGAAGAGTTCGGGGAAAAAAGTTTGCTCTCTCCGCCTCGCATCACTGGTGGAGACGTCAAGTTTAATGATGTCACGGACAATGACGTCACATTGTTGCACTGACAACTGTCTCTGATCCTGTCATTGGAACCTGTCGGCATCAATATTTGGATTTTATGCGCCTCTATCGAAAATCTGGTCACAAAATAAACAAGTGGCCAGGAGAAAACCAGAGTCGCAAGTACCAAGGTCCGTATCATTGAGTGAGAGGCCATGCCACGTTTCTTCAGAGATCGGTATATTTTGGGGAGTGCCTCCTCATTAAACTGAAAAACACACAAGTTCAGTTTGGTATACTTGATGTCCCCCTTATGTCTTAAGATAAAAAAGATGCCATCCGTTCAACTGAATAGCATGATCGATAATTTACATGTATTACCAACTTCTTTCACACGGCGTGTGGATTGCTGTGCATCTACCGAATTGATTGCAATAAACACCGCTGTATATAGATTGGGTGGGTCACTTGATACGATCTGTCCCTGAAAGAAAAAAGAAACAAGACATGCGTCATAAACAACTGACAAACTAAATGTATATTTTCCCTTACAGAGTAAGCCTATTGGAAAGCAATTCCTTTAGGACCCTATAGGAAATTGGCGCAAAACCAATTATCTGTAAGGCCAAATAGATATAGGACCAAGACGAGAATCCTACAGGATGTCCGATAGATTTCCCAGAGGGTCGAGTTCCACTGAGTCCTGTAAGTGGTCCTAGGGGAATTTTTAAGGGTGGGCTCTTGACGTTCCTTATATTATTTTCAGAGACCTCGCAGATCGCCCAACACCGCTCTGGAGTGACAACTACCGCTGAACTTTGTATTCCCACAACTTAAGTGTGACGTACAAATAGCATTAAGCCCATATGTTTTCTACGAATGGTTTACGATAGGGGTCAGCATCTTATTAATGGGCATTAAAACAGAATTTAATGATGACAAGATTTGGGATAAATATGGTTTCAGCTATGGTTTTCGTGTCAAAAAGGTGCGCCAATTTAACTATTTAGACCGCAGATGATTCAAGCGTAATATTTCTTGATGAATCATTGTATTATAGCAAAAACAAAACGCTATGAATGTTGAAAGAAAAATTCATTTTGTACGTATCTATGCAATATCTTTGCTTGGTGGGTGCTTGGACATAATAACGAATGTTTTGGTCTTTAGATTCGTAAGGAATTAAAGGGCTCAATACGCTTGAAACTATCAATGTATATGTAGATCAATCCAATCCGCGGGGACTCTCACTGAATGCAATTAGTTTAACATACTAACACGCCTCTTCCTAGTTTGAGAAGAGTACACATAAATAACTGATGATTATAAGAGCACGTCGGAAACAAGGAGAGACGAGCCCATCTGTAAAACTGATTGCATTCAGCGAGAATTCCCGCGGTGTTGGATCGATCTGCATAGAACGATAGCTTCATTGGAAATGAGCACAAACCCTTTGTAGTTGGACTTATTATAAAACTTATATATAATCTTTAAAAATATATATCTTTATGCAGCTAACTAAATACGCATCAGATTAAGAACCAAATGTGCCACAAAACAGAGCTTATTCGTTGGTTCAAATTTACATCTACATTGTCACTGGGCTGTCAAAACGGTGTCAAAATGCAAATGTGCGTTTCACCCGACGTATGTGCTACTTAATCCCTTTAGATTTACTTCAATTTAATATTGGTCAAAGATAAAATATCGTTATTCCACCTTGTTTGGCCGCCTCCAGTCTTCAGTGAGATAATAAATCTCGTCTACTCCATCTGTTGTTGCGCTCGATACCGCTATTTATGACGACAGCTCATCGAAATTATTAAGGCTCAGAAGCTTGAAAACCACTGATACATACGATTACATTCCCACCGAAAGGTGTGACTCGAATATGAACAATGTCTAGATGAAATGAAACAGTCTCCTTTCCTCGTTATATAGGCCTAATGATCCTTGCAGCCTGGCAGGCCACTAAATCTTTCTCTCACATAATCTTCGTTGTATCAGCTGCAACATCAACCGACCAATATAACTGAAACTTAAATAAATAACATGGGATTTTAATTAAACTCTCTCCGTTTGTTCATACACATTCAATTACCATTTCTTTTACATTAAGTTGACATTAAGTCTTAGACCGATTCACACGTATCTGAATGGGAAAGGTTTGCACCAATGCGTAACGTTACGATTTGAACTCGTTGCTAATGGGCTAATCAGACTGTATTCGTGACTGCCGAACGGTTCAAAGAGTCCACCCGACCACAGTTGTACAGAATTGGTATTTTGCTTGGCTTTCAACTGTTGTGTTACCAATATTTTTAAAAGACATCAGAAAGGCATACCAGAGAATGTACTATACATGTAGTAGTAAATACATCACTGGTGTGATGATTTAAAAAAATTAAAATTAAAAACAAAAAAAAAAATAATTGAAAAATATTTTTAATTAATTACTGGTCTAACAGTTCACTTGACGACATTACCCTCTACTAGGTTCACTGGTTGATTTTTCACTAGATCTTCACAGATAATGTCTCTGGCTAAATATGGTCAATCTTCCACCTGCCTGATGGAAAATGTGCCTATAATACATGTATCTGTCACCCTGGTACATTTCAAGGGTATGGCGACATTATATCTCGCTCTTTAACATCTTGTTATAGTGAGGAATGACGACAGTAGTTTGGAGCTTTCGAACGTTTATTCACCGACTCTCTTTTTCACAGAATGTACAAGTTTTTATACACTATTTTCCATTCTCAAATTTCCCATTTTCATATAACAAAACTCTATTCAACATTTCCTCATTTGGTAATTTTAATAAAACTTGTTTATGATTTGAAATATTTAAAATATTTTCCAAATTACTCATCTTGGATCTTGTCCAACTCTAGTATGCAGGAGTTTTACACGTGTTAAACACGCGCAAATCGATAGAAAAATCAACCAATCAGATCCAACTATATCGGACTCTGAAACGTTCCACCATTTCCTTCTTCGAGAACAGTCTCTACACTCGTTGACACATTAAGACATTTACTTTGCACTCAATAACTTCCTACACATTTGATTCTGTTTTGAATGTTTTGTAATTATCGAAAGTGTATGTCATTTGCTTTACAACATACACCCCTTCTCCAAAAGAATTCGTCCTCGAATTCTAAAACTTTACAACATACGCTCCTTTTTCATTTTTTCGAAAGCAAAGCAAATACTAAAGAACACAAAATACGTAAATTTTCAAAAAAAAAAAAAAACTTAAATGATGATGTCACATATATGTCAAAAATTTAAATGTTATACGCAAATCCATCAATTTCTGCAAAATTAAATAAAACAATAATAAAATTAATGATAACCTTCGTTAAACACTCCATGTCTATCATAAAGTCAAGCAAAAATATAAATAAGAAAAGTAATTCTATACAAGTTACTTATACTTAAAATTAAAAACACATTCGACATGAAACAAAAAAATATATCACCTGAAGGAAGATAATGTAATAACTTTTTTAAAGAAAATGCAATTCTTCATGGATATAGTTCGTATTGTCATTTACACCATTGAATGTGTGGCCCAAGAGCAAAGATACTTTTTATTTGTTTTCTTATGCTGATATCGAAATATGTTGCTCTCTCGTTATGGCTCAGGCACATTTTCTTTAACGGTTTCTCTTTTATTGACTGTTATTTTGACATAGTAGGAATGCACTACATGAGACAATAGGGTTGGCCTTCCCCTGTCCAATGAACAACATTCACCACAAAGTTGCGACCAGCGCATCGTTCATGATGAAGTACTTGTTCATCTTCATATTTGTTCACATTGTAGCTCTCCTCTGTGCTGATTATAAGAGAAACACTGGTTTATATCAATTCAATCCACGTGTTTTATAAAATTATACTGATAAATAATTAAGTCGCAAAATGTGAGAATCTTCCTTAATGCATATCATCAGTTTCATGTCATCATTATTAAAAAAAAGTTAAATACACTGTGCATATAACAATAATCATTTGTTCAAACATCTATGACCGACAAGCATAATATTGATAAACCAAATATATTTATAATTATAACAATTCACACATTTAATACTTAATACACAATATGCAATATGTTATTAACATGCAATAACATTGTAAATCAATTAAAATACAGCACGCCAATAATAATGATCATGGTTACATGTAACACACAATAAAATGTTCATTATTTACAACAATCAGCACAGGGTACACAGGTTGAAGTACCTGCGACCAACTGTGACGCTCAAACTGTTTTTATTAAAGAAACATTTGAGAATCGCGTTTGCTCTTAAAGCATACTTGTACACCGGTATATTTGCTGAAAATAATATTCTCGGTGGTATTTTGGGGCATATAAACACATTCTAAAGTGTTACCTTATTAGTAAGTGTACTGTATGCGTATAAATCGCTTCATCACCAGTCCATTTCTTTACAGTGTGAGTGTAACTTTAAAATTCCACGGACTAATTTTCCAGTTCGTTAAACGGCATTAGTGCCAGCATATATAAACTGTAATGTACAACTGACCGAGAATGTCATTATGGAATAAAATGGGGGACTGGGTGCTGTACGTAAATCAAAGTCAAGACGATCCTTTCTGTAAACAGCAGCTGGATGCACAGTGGTTGCCGCGCCAATATTTCAGTGTCAACATGCAAACATGAGACCTTTACCTGGGAATCAGGCTACAGGTGATGTAATAGCACCTAATAACGAGTATATACCAGGCTTGTAAAAATATTGGAACAGTTGCATCAAACGAGTACCTCTGATTTTAACTATGGTTGGAAGAAAGCGTTAGACAAGTATCTTATCGTCACAGCTGCTGAGGGATATTTGAGAGAATGACAAAAAAACTTTATGGTTATTACCTGTACATCTGCATGTAAACGAACATCCCCGCGTTACACCTGGTCATTTGATATTATCGCGAAAGAGAGTAAACTCCCAAAAAATTAAAATCCTAGGACTACTATTCCTGTAACGCCAGTACAGCTAACTCGCTAATGAAGATACACTAAAGCCGGCTGTGAAAAGATACATTGGGTGCATATGTATTAAGTTTTTTGCTGAATATGTAAACTTCAGTTGGATAATTTAGTGCTTAACGTGTCTAGCAGAGGGACATTAAAAGCAGTTTAATGGTGTGATTACTCCGCGTATATACAACTCAGCTATACACACAGTGTCGTTCCAAGGTCAGAGAAAATTGATTAGTAGGTAAATGAGCTCGACCGAATCAAATTACCGTGTTTGAGGTTATCTTTTTATTTGCACCTACTTAAATTTTATTTTGTTTTATTTTATTATTATTTCTTTTTTATTATTGGAAAAATTGGTCACCGGTTTGCTAAAATGCAAAATGTACAATTGACCCAGGAAAGGACTTTAAGCTGTTTCTATAATTATAAGAATCGCCAATACTGTGGATTTGACATTTTAATCCTTCCCCTGACAATGAATATACAAAAAATATCTAGTTTATATGCTCTCAATCATCATATGTTAAAAAACAGTAATATCATTCCGAATTCTTCACAAGTTAACCGACTTTTCAAAATTCTGGCCTTTAATTCACAATACAGACCATGCTTCAATAAGATCCATTAAAACTATAAATGCGCCATAAAAGCAACAACCGTAAGTTTTAATATCCCTTGCTATTTATCCTGCGTGATAAAATTACATATTATGGTTGGATTATAGAGCATATTTTGATGAATTAAGATACCTGGTTTTACTTCAACCTGTTTCGTCTTGTTATCATTACAGTGACACCTGGTGGGCATGGATTACCTTTGTCAGGGGGATATCTGAGCTATAGGGCCATTCAGAGCAGATGATCCGAGTATTAACTGATCCGCCGACTAAATATGGCCGACCCCACCTCAAAAGCGATGCTGCTAATTTCATGATGGTCTCCCTGCCTCCACACGCGCCTTCGCTGCAGGGACCGAGCAATTAAAGAGATTTAATTCGTGTAACGGTGCCTGCAGAAGCGGGTAGAACATCGGGAATCAGCGGGATCGCTTTTGAAGTGGGGTTGGCCATATTTAGTCGGCGGATCGGTTAATACTCGGATCATCTGTTCTGAATGGCCCCATATTCTGAGAGAGAGACGAGTGAGATCACATCACGTGTGGCACGTGCTCCCCAACACACATCGCATGCGCAGACCCCCTTTCCATTCCAAATAGTTGTTGTTCATCTTAATGCTTCATTATATTGTACTTTCACTAAACATGTTTAGTAAAAAAAAATTGAGGCATGGATATAAAAAGGAAACACGATTTCAAGCATGATATTTTATTAATAGTTGTTGTATTTCATTCACATTGCCATCTTCCTTGCTTTCAAATTCACCAGCGATTGGAAATTAGGTCCAAAGTTCAAACAGTATCCTTATTCAAATTTGAAAGAGCTTTTAAGCATTTAGGCTCATTTTGCCAGATAATGAAGAAGCGGATTATTTGTCTAAAGCAAGCAAGTGTATATAGTTGACGTCCATTACAGAATTTCGCCGATTAGTATTATCATTATGCTTGCATTTTTCCTGCTGCTTTGATGTTTTCCGTGCGCGTGTCATAACAACGACTGGGGTTTATTTCCCTGAAACAAAGCAGAAGACAATTTCATTTGTTTTTGGCTACACGCCAAACCCATCAAACCGCACTAACCATTTATATGTTTAGGTTCGGCTGGGAGTGGGCAATAACCCGCAAATAAAATGTCCACGAATCTATCTATTTTTGTAGAGATTTGAGGAAAAAATCCACACCGTACAAGGCAACATTGCACTGATTTACTAAAACTAAATTCCAGTCGTTGCCATTACATATACAAGTCACCGTAAATGTCTTCCCATTACGCACCTACGGCAATGCAATAGGCATACAGACGACACTTCACACATTGTTTGCCATCCAGTCTGCATTGCTTTTTCTCCACATCAGTGACGACGTTGAATTGTGGATCACTCTCAGCTTGAATCCACCTAGAATGAAGTATAAGTTAGCAAACATGCCTTTTGATATATTATTTACTACTACGGTACTTGGATTATAACATCGATGTAGTTAAACTCATTTTCCATACTAAATTTAAAGCCGAATCGAAAGCTTGGGCGATAATTCTCTCCAGCTCAATGTCAGTGATTTTCACTTTGGTATGTTTAAGGCAAAAATCCCATCATTTTGGTTTGACCTTTGCAATAAAATGTGCAAGAACGCAAAATTACAAGCATTTGTACGCTGAATATGGTGACATGTTATGACCTCTTACATGTCATTAATATGCCTAGAAGAGTTAACCCCCATTTAGGCCTATATACAGGCAGTGTTCGAATATGACTCAATTCTTCACTTGACTGCAATGCAGGCTACCGTTCGTATTTTTAGGTGTGTCGTACAGCAAGAATTATTAACCATACAAGTTAATAAAAAGAAAAAGTTATAATTCCAAATCCGTAGATAAAGCTGTATCTTATTATCGCTTGAGTCACAAATTCGAAAGGAACTGAATACACGATTTAGTTTATGAAGATCTAAGTAGATGGGTTTAATACTAGAAAACCGTAAAACTCACGGATGATGCAAACCGCAGTGGAGGAGGTGACTGCCGTCGGGGCAGGAAACCATAGGATTACGCACGAAGCCGGGGCTTCCCACACTGGTATTACGAACAAGAGACTCCAGCGGTTGGCAGGTCACACGTGCCTTAATGAAGAGAAATAAATATCAAGTACGAGAAGTAATTAATTTAATGTCAAATCTAAACCCACGACTATTCATTTTTACTTTCAAATACATAAGCAATGTCCCGCCTTTTCTTGCGTGGCATGTATCACGTGGCAAGTACATGTACCTTGTGCTGGTGCTGGAACCACAAACGTAGACAGGCTTTAGCAGCATTTTCTCACTAATTTATTTTCAGTTCATATATATTAGCAACCCCCTTTCAACAAACCATAGACAGGCTTTGGCAGGATTTTCTCGCTACTTTATTTTTGAGTTCATGATCAGATGCTTGCTTACGGACTAACTGCGTATTTTGGCATAATGAAAATCAGTGTCAATAAACACTAAAAAATTACCACTCACTCTTATTCCGCTTTTCCTCCACGTGTTACGAGCTGTACACACGCCGTCACTGTTGAAGTACGCTCCGTCACACCTGTCAGCATCATTGGAGCATGCGCAGTTCGTACCAACGAATCCTGGGGGACAGGCCACGATGGAGGCCGCGTCGTCTGCGCCGGTTGACTTTGGTCCAAAGTACGTGAAACCTTGTCCTGTTGATAAATAAAATAAATAAATAAATAAATAAATAAATAAATAAATAGTTAAAAAAATAAATAAACAGCGAAATGATAGATAAACGGAGAATTGAAAATAAAATTTCAAATGAAGCTGAATTTTAAAAAAATACAGGAATCCAATTGATCTGAACATAAAAATGCTTATTTGAATGAGAAGCCATGAGATCAGATTGTCGAAAAAAACATTATTGAAGATGAAAGATACATCACCAACAACGGCCTGTAGTCCAAAAATAACGAATACCATTTGTAACATCACCATACTGACGATCATCTGAAGTCGACTGAAAGAAAGCAGTGATATGGTCTTGGTGCTTTAAAATGTACATAATTCAGTGCGTGTCTTTATTAAACACTATTTCTGTTGATGGAAGTAAATTTACCTTCTTGTTTTTATAGGCTGAGATAATTCACGAAAAAGAAACATGTCACATCGAATCTTAGGGGATTCTCGCTAAATTGAGCGGTTTAGATGTCTGTCACGCCTACTTAAGCCGCTAAGGGGTAATTAATTATCGTTAAGCAGCTACCGTTGGCATGCCAGACATCTAATACGCTTAAGCTGAAAGCAGTTTAGCTAGAAACCCCTTGGACCCTGATCTTCGATGCGATCTTTAATTAATTTTAAACTTAAATATTGATTCTTTTTAATGACTGGGCAGTAAATGAGACAAAAATATGATTTTGAATTTTTTTCAAATGCGAATAGATTATCTTTAAACTTTATACTATACAGGAATTAAGAAAGATGTATGCCTTCCTCGTGGACCGGGAAAGAGTGTTTCTTAACATCAATAAATAATATAACAAACACACAAAAAAAAAAAGAAAAGAAAGAAAGAAAGTAAGAAAGAAAGGTAAATGTTTGCACAGAGCAAAGTCAGCTATACATCTTTAAACATGAAGATCACTTAATTATTACGACTGGCTGGTGTGTTGGTACGATTTCCCTTATCACTTTTAAGCTATCCCAATATATATATATATATATATATATATATATATATATATATATCACATGCACAGGCCAGATTGAAAACCAGGCATGGTTTTTAATTCCCCTCTGCGAGTTTTCCGCACCAAACTGATCTGCAATTTTATTAACTCTAAAGATCCCATCCATTGTTTCTGAATTGATTCACTCAAAGTATCACGTAGCACAGAATTTTCAAAATTTTTGTCAAAGTACTCGCAGGGCTGACATGCGGTTAAAAGAACCCCTATGTGAGACCCAAAAAATTAAAGTAAATGATTTTTAATTCTCCGCATGCAACTAAGTTAATACAAGGCGTTCTTGGTCAGAGGTTCTTTGCATAAAATATTTTTATGAGGGATGTGATTATTCTATTGTCTGTGACTATGAAAATCAATCTGACCTAAGCGGTTTTAAAATGTGCCTGGATTTCAGTCTGGTCTGTGAAATATACAAATATGTTTGAATTTCTGTATGTTGAGAAGTTAAAATACAAATACATGTTTTACAGACATATGACCTACCTGTTTGATACCGTTATGTCACTGTGGTACCACAAGTGTTTCAGAAGTCTTGCTCTGTCTCTCTCTCTCTCTCTCTCGATAAGTCGAGCAAAAGCTGACTGAGTAATAGTTATTCCAACTGCTTATTTATAGATCTACCGAAAACGTTAGTTCATTAATTCTGTCGGAATATTCCTTTTTTACGCCCCTGTGCCGCTGCTTTAATCAAAATTGCTGAAAAAGGTTCAAACATCCGTAATAGTATGTCATTTTTAATGCAAAAACAAATTTCCAACTGATTTTAGATGTATAGCATAGAGGCCATTGATAAATTAGACCTCGATGTCATACATTTGAAATGAGACGGGTTTTGATTGATCTCAAAATGTGTATGTGTAGAGCCTGTCAGTGTGTTGTCGGGTTTTGATTTCAGACGGGTTTTGATTGATCTCAAGTTATACAATTTACATTAGTTGGAAATTTGTTTTTCTATAGAAAATGACACATAATTACGGATATTTGAACCTTTTTCAGCAATGTTGATTAAAGCAGCAGCAAGGCTGCGTGAAAAAAAGGAATATTCTGACAAAATTTATGAACAGACGTTTTCAGTAGATCTATAAAGAAAATGTTGGAAATTGGCATTACTCAGTAAGTTTCTCGTATTTTGTCAGACTTTTATTCAGTTCTGGTGCCTTACAGACAGAAGCCGGTATAGTGACAATCCGGTGCAAACGCAGTACCTTCTGGAAACATTTCACCGAAACATTTATTGAAAAAAAATTTACAAACCTGGTTAACGAGCTTGAACGACTGGGGCAACATTTTATGTCATGGTTAAAACAAGAAAAAAACTTTCTTATGCTTTGAGATGTGATTTTTTTATCAAACAAAATTTCATTTTATTTGGCAATTAAACGCCGTAGATATACATGTAGGAGCTAAATGTACTGTGGTATTGATACCAACCGGTTCAAAATATCAGCGTATTATAACGACAAGATTTTTGTCTATAATCATATTATTTTTAATCATTATTAAATTTGCAACCCAGAGGTTGGATAAATACACTCTTTGCATCATAGTTGAATAAAACCATAAGCGAATAAGATCGAAGGACAATTAAAAGACATATGTGAACAATATTAAAACAAAATAACTAAAATGAAAGATTAAAGATGAAATAAAAGTCTATCAGTCAATTTTATAACTTGTATATCGCACTGGTTAAAAAGTCACTCATTGATCGTTTGGTCTTGATTTTAATTTTAATCTCATACATAACCGATTTAAGTTATCTATTGAAGCAGGAAGTTGAAGTCAACAAAATGAAATAAGACAACGAACGGCTACAACGGTGCATTGAAGTACAAACAGAGAATTTAACCAGTGAATGCGAACAACGACATTGAGTCATTTATTTTTGGAAAATTCAGCAACAATACACAGGAACACGCACAGGCACACACAAACACACACTCAAATTCGACACTGCAGTTGTACAATTTTAAACACTCATTTTACGGCAACAAACACGATTGCCTTCACCATATTGAGCATTTTGAATTCCTCCATGAACAAACATATCCTTATTCTCATCTAGCATCCAAAATAGCAAAAGAAATTGTACTTACATTTTATCTCTATAAGTGTCTTGACTCATCCACCCGAACGTTTTCCTCGCGTTATCACCAGCTACCTGTCCAATTGACACAAAAAGTCATCAACAGCCGCGATATGCTCGCTACCTGTACGGGAGGTCACGTGATCCGAACGCACATCGTTTTCTCTAGTTAGGTCCATGGATCAAAGGACTATTAAAAGACATATGCTAACAACTTTAAAACTAAAATGAAAGATTAAAGATAAAATAAAAGTCTATCAGTCAATTTTATAACTTATATATCGCACTGATTAAAAAGTCACTCATTGATCGTTTGGTTTTAGTTTTAATTTTAATCTCATACATTTAACAGATTTAAGTTGGCTATTGAAACAGGAAGGTGAAGTCAACAAAACAACGGTGCATTAAAGTACAAGCAGAGAATATAATCAGTGAGTGCGAATAACGACATTGAGTCATTTATTTTCGGAAAATTCAGCAACAATACACAGGAACACGCACAGGCACACGCAAACACACACTCGAATGTACACAAATAGAAGCACAAACCACAACACACTGACAGGCTCGAGAGATTTTTTAAAAGGAAAGTGCAGATACCAAGATAGGCGACTGAAGGCAAAGTTATTAGAAAGGAAAACTTCAACAATGTAATAAAATGATACACATTTTGAGATCAATCAACCCGTCTGATTTCAAATGTATGACATCGAGGTCTAATTAATCAATGGCCTCTATGTTATACATTTAAAATCAGTTGGAAATTTGTTTTTGCATATTTTAACCATACCGGCGGCACAGCGAGGTGAAAAGACCAAAGGAATAATCTGACAAAATTATATAAACCTTCGCTTCGGTAGATCTATAAATAATAAGTTAGCATTACTCAGTCAGTTAGACTTCGAATTAGAGAAAGAAAGAGAGAGTAAGTACAACGCTTTGGTCCTACAATGAACGGTTGTTATTATTATATCTTCGTTGTGGCAAATGGCCAAAAATTACATGCATGTAAAAATATCCACACCACGAGAATAAGTTTTAAAGTCTGACATCGAAAGTCCTTACTATAAGTAAAATCAAAATTAATTGTTAAAACGTTCATTGACACTGATTTTTAGATAACCAAAACGGAGATTACAATTTCCTGAGGGTAGCGGCGACGAACGCCGACGATGTTTTTCTGAACAACTTACCTGCTTGACGGACCTGTACTTGTTACGAAAACCCCTCTTTTCAACAGGTGATTTCATTTGTTTTTTGAATTGCTTCATATCACAAAGTGGATTTATACGGGCAAAATTTTATTCAAGCAAATAGTACAAGTAATGAACGGGAGTAAAATATAAGTCGGTGCAGAAATCCTTATACTGTTTAGATGACGTCAACTGTGCGATGCCGGTGACTGTCTAACAGCCACTGACCTCTTATTATGCCTCATTATTTGAAGTGAAGCACGCATGGCCCAGGCGGTAATATACGCACGTGCCAAATTATGCGATAGTCGCCGAGCTGTACGTGAAATATTACGAAGGTATGGTCGAGCCGCAGCGATGCCGCTAATTCCATGATTGTCTCCCCGCCTCCACACGCGCCTTCGCTGCAGGGGCCTAGCAATTAAACCTCAAGACCGAGATCTAATGCGTTTAATGGTGCATGTGGAGCCGGTGGGACTATCATGGAATTAGCGGCATCGCTTTGCCGCCGTAATGGTTCAAATATGAAAAAACAAATTTCCAACTGATTTTAGATGTAATATCATAGAGGCCATTGATTAATTAGACCTCGCTGTCATACATTTTAAATCAGACGGGGTTTGATTAATCTCAATTTTATAACTTGTATATCGCACTGTTTAAAAAGTCACTCATTGATCGTTTGGTAGTAGTTTTAATTTTAATCTCATTCATTTAACAGATTTAAGTTGGCTATTGAAACAGGAAGGTGAAGTCAACAAAACTACGGTGCATTCAAGTACAAACAGAGAATATCATCAGTGAGTGCAAATAACAACATTGAGTCATTTTTTTTCGGAAAATTCAGCAACAATACACAGGAACACGCACAGGCACACACAAACACACACTCGAATGCACACAAATAGAAGCACATAACACAATACACTGACAGGCTCGAGAGATTTTTTAAAAGGAAAGGGCAGATACCAAGATAGGCGACTGAAGGCAAAGTTATTAGAAATGGAAACTTCAACAATGTAATAAAATGATACATATTTTGTGATCAATCAAAACACGTCTGATTTAAAATGTATGACATCGAGGTCTAATTAATAAATGGCCTCTATCTTATACATTTAAAATGAGTTGGAAATTTGTTTTTGCATATTTTAACCATACCGGCGGCACAGCGACGTGAAAAGATCAAAGGAACAATCTGACAAAATTATATAAACCTTCGCTTCGGTAGATTTATAAATAATAAGTTAGCATTACTCACTCAGTTAGTCTTTGAATTAGAGACAGAAAGAGAGAGTAAGTACAACGCTTCGGTCCCACAGTACACGGCTGTTATTGTCATATCTTCGTTGTGACAAATGGCCAAAAATTACATACATGTAAAAATATCCACAGTACGAGAATAAGTTTTTAAGTCTTACATCGAAAGTTCAAACTATAAGTAAAATCAAAATTAATTGTTAAAACGTACATTGGCACTAATATTTAGATAACCAAAATGGAGGATACATTTTTCTGAGGGTAGCGGCGACGAACGCCGACGATGTTTTTCTGAACAACTTACCTGCTTGGCGGACCTGTACTTGTTACGAAAACCCCTCTTTTCAACAGGCGATTGCATTTGTTTTTTGAATTGCTTCATATTACAAAGTGGATCTATACGGGCAAAATTTTTTTCAAGCAAATAGTTACAAGTATATAATGAACGGGAGTAAAATATAAGTCGGTGCATCGCTTTGTCGCCGTAATGGTTCAAATATGAAAAAAAAAAACAAATTTCCAACTGATTTTAGATGTATATCATAGAGGCCATTGTTTAATTAGACTTCGATGTCATACATTTTAAATCAGACGGGGTTTGATTGATCTCAATTTGTAACATTTGGTTATACATCTAAAATTAGTTGGAAATTTGTTTTTCCATAGAAAATGACACATAATTACGAACCATAAGTACTGAACCCTTTTTAAGCAATTTTGATTAAAGCAGCAGCATGGCTGCGTGAAAAAAGGAATATTCTGACAGAATTTATGAACAGATGTTTTCGGTAGATCTACTGTATAAAGAAAATGTTGGAAATTGGCATTATTAAGTCAATTTGACCTTTATTCAGTTCTGGTGTTCTACAGACAGAATCTGGTATAGTGACAATCCGGTACAAACGCAGTACCCTTGGAAAACATTTGACCAAAACATTTATTTTAAAAAATTTACAAAAATCTGGTTAACAAGCTTGAACAACTGGGGCAACATTTTATGTCATGGTTAAAACAAAAAAAATTCTTATGCTTTGAGATATGATTTTTTTATCAAACTAAATTTCATTTTATTTGGTAGTGAGTGCGAACAACGACACTGAGTCATTTATTTTTGGAAAAATCGGCAACAATACACAGGAACACGCACAGGCACACACAAATACAGACTCGAATGCACACAAATAGAAGCACATAACACAACACACTGACAGGCTCGAGAGATTTTTTCAAAGGAAAGGGCAGATACCAAGATAGGCGACTGAAGGCAAAGTTATTAGAAATGAAAACTTCAACAATGTAACAAAATACATGACATCTTTTCCACCAAATGATACACATTTTGAGATCAATCAAAACCCGTCTGATTTCAAATGTATGACATCGGGGTCTAATTAATAAATGGCCTCTATGTTATACATCTTAAATCAGTTGGAAATTTGTTTTTGCACATTTATAATAATAATAATAAGTTTATTGAGAACTGAATGGTATGAATACATTTGCTGGCTCACTAGACTACATAATTTACACAATATATAGAGGATATACATTTATATATGTTTACATATGTGTTATGCTTAAATTACACACGTGTTAATGCATGCTATAAGATTAATTTTAATTAATTAATTAAAATTATTAAAGCTATTCACAGCATTATCAACAATTAGTGGCTGTGATGTACTAAATTGTAGGTGAACTATGTATTTTAACAGCAGTTTTTACAAATTCTTCTATTACTTTGAGACTTTTTTCACAGGGTGGATTAAGAAGAATTGACAATATCTGATCACTGTCCTCTAGACCCACTACACTGATTTTCAATAACTCATCATGCATTCGTTGCCTTTCAATAGTGTATCTTGTAATTCCATGAGGAAGTGTTTTTCATCCTCTACGCAGTTGCAAGCTTTACATTATCTCTTATCGGGTGGAGTTTTAGGGTTTGTGTATCGGCCCCTTTCTATTGCCAGGTCGTGGTCACTTAGTCTAATTGTTGCCAGTGTTTTGATATCTAAGGAGGAGACACTCATTTTGATGTAATTTTCACATTCATAAGTTTTTCTAATTGTTTTATATGTCCTTAATTTGTTTGATGTCCATCTATTTAATTCCTGCCAAAAGAGTTTTTCGATTTTTATGTTCAATTTTTCTACTAGCTTTTCTCTTTGATGTATTTTCTTTGGTGAGTTGCTATCTTCTGATTAACCCCAATAGTTAAAAGATTGGATGGAATCTGTACATGTGTTTCCCTTTGTATCTTGCTCAAGATTGTACACCTGCTTTACAATTCTATTATCTGGCAGTTGTTCCAGTCTAAGACTATATCTTTGGACAAGTTTGGCTATAGTTGAAAACAAAGGGTACCTGCCGAGCTCGGCTCTAGACATGGTATTGCTAGCCTGCTTTCTTAGACCTAAAATTCATTTGCAAAACTTAAAGTGTACCTGGTTCGAACGGCATTTTATTGATCTTTTTCAGAGACATGTTATTCTGTTTTAGTATCTCCTGTGACCAGACCTCACAACCATAAAGCAAAATTGGTTTGATGAGTTTGTCTAAAAGCTTATACACAAAAGTGGTTTGGAAATGTTTTGAGAGGCAAGTGCTCCTTTAAGGGAAAACCGGGCTTTTAGAGGCCTTTTCTTCAAATGTTCAATTGCTTCCTTTAATGAGCCAGTGTTGGAGAAAACTATTCCCAAATATGGGTTTTGTTTTACTTCTTCTATGGGTTCATCATTTATGTAAAATTTTGTTTGATGGTCAAGTTTGCCCTTTTTGCTAAACACCATAATTTTTGTTTTCTTTGATTTAATGTGTAACTTCCACTTTTGACCTGTTCTAGTTTGCTCAGAAGATTTTGCAGTCCGTCCCTTGTTCTTGACAGTAGGACCAGATCATCGGCATAAAGTATGTGGTTGATGCCATCTACCTTGTCTGTGGTTTTGCATGTATGAAGGGATTCTTTTATGTCGTCTATAAATACATTAAAGAGTGTTGAACGTATTTTATCACCTTGGCGGATTCCAATTTTAGCCAAAAAGGGTTTGGAATAACTTTTGCCTGTGGAGATTCCTAATTTAGTATTTTTGTACATTTGTTTAATCACGCTGTAAAATTTTCCTCCTATCCCAAGTTTCTGTAATTTGAGAAGTAGACCTTTGTGCCACACTGGATCAAATGCCTTTTTAAAATCGATAAAACATGCATAGACCTTCCTATTTTGATTAGTATATCTGTTAAAATAATTGATTTAAGTTTGAAAATGTGATCAGTTGTTCTGTAACTTGGTCTGAACCCACACTGTTCTTTGCTACGTTTGCCTTCCTTTTCAAGCAGGTCAGTTAGCCTATTTGCCAGAATAGAATTGAATAACCTACCCAAACAGCTTGTAATACAAAGTCCCCTGTAATTTGAGGGATCCAAACACTCACCAGACTTATAGAGTGGTATGGCTATGCCTAAATTCCAAACATAAGGAATCTCACCAGAGTTTAAGACCAAGTTAAAGATTTTAGTTATCACACCAGTTAATTATGGTTGCCAAGTCTTAAGCATTTCATTTCGTATACTACGGGATGCGGGATACCACACAGTTGTTGGAAATAATTGTGCCATACATAGGGGCAATAAGGTTGTTTTGATCCTCTTCTTTTTTAAGTTTTTTGATAATTTGCCAACATTCTTTGGGATTCTTCTCTTCAATGTTCAAAAGCTTTTCATGGAGGTTGTCTTTATGTTCTTGTTTTTTTCTTTTTCAGAAGTTGTTTGTACTTTTTGCAAACTTGATGATTAGTGTGGGATTTAAAGTAATTATTCGGGTTTTTGTGGAGTAGTCTCCTGAGGTGTTTAACATTCCGTTTTACTTGTTTCTGTTTTCCAGGTTCGTTTTTAAAAAAAAAACGAAAGTGGAAACTTGAACCTAAATACTAACTTCAGCACCCCCCCCCCCCCCCCCCCCCCCAATACTGTGGGTTTGACATTTAAATCCTTCCCCTGACAATAAATAAACAGAAGTAACCAGCATATATGCTCTTTATCATTATATGCTATAAAACTGTAATATTTTCCGAATTCGCCACAAGTTAACCAACTTACCAAATTTGTTGGGCCTTTAATTCAGAATACAAATCATGCTTCAATGAGATCCATTAAAACTAAATGCGCAATGAAAGCAACAGCCATATGTTTAAATCTTTTCTTGCTATTTATCCTGCGTGATAAATTTACATGTTATGTTAATAAAGACACCTACTTTTACTTCAACCGCTGTTTCGTCTTATTGTCCTTACAGCGCCACCTGGTGGGCATGGACTACCTTTGTCAGGATATGGGGGGATATTGAGCTATATTCAGAGAGAGACAACGGTCAAAGTTGCAAAAGGAGAAAGCACATCGCGTGGGGAACGTGCTCCTCCACACGCTTCGCATGCGCAGACCCCCCTTTCCCCTTCAAATCGTTGTTGTTCATCTTAATTTTTCATTATATTGTGCTTTCACTTAACTTGTTTACCAAAAAAATCTGAGGTATCGCAATAAAAAAGGACACCCGTTTCCGAGTATGAAATATTTATTTTAATGTATTAAAATACATGTAGCTGTTTTATTTCGTTCAAATTGCCGTCTTCCTTGCTTTCAAGTTCACCAGTGATTGGAATTTAGGCCCTTAGATCAAACAGAATCGCAACTCAAATCTGAAAGAGATTTTAGCATTTAGGCTCATTTTGTCAGATAATGAAGAAGCGGAATATTTGTCTACAACAAGCAAGTGTATATGGTTGAAGTTCGTTACAGAATCTCGCCGATTAGTAGTATCATTCTGCTGGCATTTTTCCTGCTGCATTGATGTCTTCCGTGCGCGTGTCATAACAACAACTGGGCTTTATTTGCCTGAAACAAAGCGGAAGACAATTTCATTTGTTTTTGGCTACATGCCCTACCCCATCAAACCGCACTAACCATTTATATATGTTTAGGTTCGGCTGGGAGTGGGCAATGAACCGCAAGTAAAATGCACACGTATCTATCTACATGTATTTTGTAGACATTTTGGGGGAAAATCCATACCCACCCCACCTCCACCCACACCCACGGTACCTTACACCGCATCATTGCGCTGTTTTCTTTATGCACATGTATATGTATGTGAAACGTGTAATGAGACAAGGTATTTTCTGTTACTGTTAAATTAATCGTTAACCGTTGACGAAAATAAATTCCTAGTTGTTGCCATTACAGGTATGTATACTAACTAGACCACGTACCGGTACATGTCTTCCCATTACGCACCTACGGCAATGCAATAGGCATACAGACGACACTTCACACATTGTTTGCCCTCCAATCTGCATTGCTTTTTCTCCACGTCAGTGACGACATTGAATTGTGGGTCACTCTCATCTTGCATCCACCTAGAATGAAACATATGTAAAGTTGATAGCAAATATATATATATATATATATATATATATATATATATATATATATATATATATATATATATATATATATATGACCTCAGATGTAGGCCTATTATTTAGTACTACAGTACTTGGGTAGTAGCACTGGTGCAGTTAAAATCAAAGCTAGGGCTACTTTCCTACTCAATGTCAACGATTTTCACCTAAAGAGTGGTCAACTTCATACATTTGAGGCAAAATTTCATCATTTTGTTTTGAACTTTGCAATTTTGAAGATTCATGTCAAATCACCGCGTACATCTTAAGGAGGAAATAAGTTATATTACTGATTCATCTATGAAGATCTACTATAAAGATGAAAAATGTGATCTTATCAATGTAATTATTCATCTTTATAGCAAACTTCATAGATGCATCAGTATTAGAACTTTGCAATTAAACGTGCAAGAACGCAGAACTGCAGACATTTGCATGCCGAATATGATAAAATGTTATGAACTCCTACATGTTATTAATATACCTAATATAAATGTGTTAAACTCTCTCTCTCTCTCTCTTTCTCTCTCTCTCTCTCTCTCTATATATATATATATAGAGAGAGAGAGAGAGAGAGAGTAAGAGTTCAGATATGCTTCAGCCCTTCCTTTGGCTCCAATGCAGGCTACCGCTCGTATCTTTAGGTGTATCTTTAGGTATGTCGTATTATTAACCATACAAGTTGATAGAAAGCCAAATCCCAAGTCCACAGATAAAGTTTTATTGTGTTATTGCTTTAGTCATGAAAGGAACTGAATACACGATTTAGTCTATAAAGATCTAAGTAGATGGGGTATAAATGCATGTACTAGAAAACTGTAAAACTCACGGATGACTCAAACCGCAGTGGAGGAGGTGGCTGCCGTCGGGGCAGGAAACCACAGGATTAGGCACGTAGCCAGGGCTTCCCACACTGGTCATATGAAGAAGAGACTCGAGCGGTTGGCAGGTCACACGTGCCTTAATGAAGAGAAATAAATATCAAGTACAAGAAGCAATTAACTTATTGTCATAACGTCATATCTAAACCTACGATTAATTATATTTATTTTAAATTACATAACCAATCCCACGCCCTTTTTTGCGGACATGTATCACTTGGCACGTACATGTACCCTGTGATGGTGCTGGAACCACAAACGTAGACAGGCTTTAGCAGCATTTTCTGCCTACTTTATTTTCAGTTCATGATCAGATGCTTGCCCACGTACTTTGGCATAATAAAAATCACTGTCAATAAACTCTAAAAAAATACCACTCACTCTTATTCCGCTCTTCCTATACGTGTTACGAGCTGTACACACGCCGTCACTGTTGAAGTACGCTCCGTCACACCTATCAGCATCATTGGAGCATGCGCAGTCCGTACCAACGAATCCTGGAGGACAGGCCACGATGGAGGCCGCGTCGTCTGCGCCGGTTGACTTTGGTCCAAAGTACGTGAAACCTTGCCCTTTAAATAAATAAATAAACAGCGAAGTGATAGATAAACGGAGAATTGAAAATAAAATCTTAAATGAAGCTGAATTTTAAAAAAATACAGGAATCCAATTGATCGGAACATCAAAAAAGCCTATTTGAATGAGAAGCCAAGAGATCAGATTATCGAAAAAAAAAACATTATTGAAGACGGAAGATACATCACCAACAACGCCCTGTAGTCCAAAAACAACAAATACCAATGGTAACATCACCATACTGACGATCATCTGAAGTCGACTGAAAGAAAGCAGTGATATGGTGTTGGTGCTTTAAAATGTACATAATTCAGTGCTGGTACTTATTAAACGCTATTTCTGTTGATGAAAGTCAATGTACCTGTAAATTTATTTGTTTTGGTAGACTGAGATAATTCAAGAAAAAGAAACAAGTCATGTACCCTGTACTACATGTAGATATTACTCGATTTTGAATTATACAGCATTTATCGAAGCAGACAAAGGTGTAAAATAATCATTTATAAAATGAGTAAAAAAAAACTGACATTCATAGATTAAATATTGATGCCTTAAGGTAATCTATACGAGATTTTTTAATAAAAAGGATTTTCCTCGAGAAAAATGAAATTATCTCCTGCTCGCAAATCATTGCTCGACCCGACCCTGCACTTGGATACGATCTATTACTCCATTTTAAACTTATGTTTTGATTCTTTTTAATGACTGGGCAGTCATTTGCAAAATATGAGACAAAAATATGTTTTGGATTTTTTCAAATGTGAATAGATTACCTTAAAACTTTATACTGTACAGGATTTTAAAATATCTGAAAAGAAAAAAGTACTCCTTCCTCGTGGACCGTGAAGGAGCGTTTTCTATCATCAATAACAAACATAACATAACAAACATAAGAAATAAAGTAAGGAAGAAAGGTAAATGTTTGCACAGAGCAAAATCAGCTATACATCTAAAAATATATAGTATTAAAACTCACCTTTTTTCAGCCTTTGGTTCACGAGCAGCTCTGGAACGTGGTTTCACCTCTTCCCATACAAACAGAACCTATCGTTAAGGGAATGGATAAGCATTGCCTTTTATTGCGGTATTTATACAGTAAAGAAAATAAGGCAGTTGAGAGACTAAGGAAAATAAATTTATGTTTAACTTTTTTAACACACGCTCAGGCAGGTGGCAACCTCTCCCGTCTTATTTACATTGGGGAAATTCATCAACTCGAGAAAGAGTACGTTAAACAAAAATATCATCGGTTTGGCCATTACTCACATGCTCGCGCTCACATTACATGATACCAGTGTATGTTTCAGCTGATAAGCTATAATAGCTGTAGAACATGTCAACAATTCACATTTATCTTGAAGGACAGCTTTTTATAAGAAAACCGCGTAAAAAGCATGCACTATATTTTATGAACCCAGCCTGGTTGCTCTGAGACGTGCTTGGTAAGAATGAATTAAAAACGAAATTAAAGATAGGGGGATTATTCATTTCAGCGTGAGTAGAGAGCACAGCCATTATAATTATGAATATACATATGTATTAAATGTACAATCAAACAAACAAACTCATACTGTCACTTTTCACTCACGTTAGTGACTCTAACATAATGCATACAAGTGCTGTGAAATTCAATAAAAATATTTTTAAACATGAAGATCACTTAATTATTACGACTGGCTGGTGTGTTGGTGCGATTTCCATTAGCACTTTTAAGCTATCCTAATAAGCTATAATTATATATATATCGTCGGGTGAGAATTATAACGTTCTATGTCCCTTTTCGCGGCTTTGAGATATTGGCAGTTATATATATATATATATATATATATATATATATATATATATATATATATATACTCAGTACATATCACATGCACAGGCCAGATTGAAAACCAGGCGTGATTTTAAAACCCCCTATGCGGGTTTTCGCACCTAACTGATATGCAATTTTATTAGCACTAAAGGTCCCATCCACTTTTTACTTAACTGTTTCACTCAAAGTATCACGTAAGCAGCTTTATTAATTATTTATAAGGATTATCAAAATGTTGGTCAAAGTACTCATAGGACTGATATGCAGTGAAAAGAACCCCTAGGTGAGGCCAAAAAAAATATAAGTAAATGATTTTTAATTCTCCGCATGCAACCAAGTTAATGCAATGAGTTCTTGATCAGGGATTCTTTACATAAAATATTTTTCTGATGGATGTGATTATTCTATTTAAAATTATCTGTAACTTTGAAATTCAATCTGTCCTAGGCGGTATTAAAATGTGCCTGGATTTCAGTCTGGACTGTGTCATATACAAATATGTTTGAATTCCCGTATGTTGTCGAGAAATCAAAATACAAATGAATGCAGACCTATGACCTACCTGTTTGATACCGTTATGTCACTGTGGTACCACAAGTGTTTTCAGAAGTCTTGCTCCCTCTCTCTCCCTCTCTCTCTTTCTCTCTCTCTCTCTCTCTCTCTCGATTAGTCGAGCAAAAACTGAATGATTAATGCTTATTTCCAACTGCTTATTTATGGATCTACAGAAAACATTTTTTCTTAAATTCTGCCAGAATATCTTTTTAAGCCGCTGTGCCGCTGCTTTAATCAAAATTGAATTATATTTTCTGAATTCGCCACAAGTTAACCAACTTACCAAATTTGTCGGGCCTTTAATTCAGAATACAAATCATGCTTCAACGAGATCCATTAAAGCTAAATGCGCAATAAAAGCAACAGCCATATGTTTAAATCCTTCCTTGCTATTTATCCTGCGTGATAAATTTACATATTTTGTTTTTTTATGGGGCATATTTTGATGAATACAGACACCTACTTTTACTTCAACCGCTGTTTCGTCTTATTGTCCTTACAGTGCCACCTGGTGGGCATGGACTACCTTTGTCAGGATATGGGGGATATTTGAGCTATATTCAGAGAGAGACAAGGGTCAAATCTGCAACAAGTGAGATCACATCACGTGTGGCACGTGCTGCTCCGCACGCTTCGCATGCGCAGACCCCCCCCCCTTTTTCCAACTGTTGTTGTTCATTTTAATGCTTCATTATATTGTACTTTCACTAAACATGTTTAGTAAAAAGTTTGAGGCATGGATATAACAAGGAAACACGTTTTCAAGCATTATATTTTATTAATAGTTGTTGTATTTAATTAACATTGCCATCTTCCTTGCTGTCAAATTCACCAGCTATTGGAGGCCCATAGTTCAAATAGTATCGCAACTCAGATTTGAAAGAGCTTTTTAGCATTTAGGCTCATTTTGTCAGATAATGTAAAAGCGGAATGTTTGCCTACTACAAGCAAGTATATATATAGTTGAAGACCGTTACAGAATTTCGCCGATTAGTACTATCATTCTGCTTGCATTTTTCCTGCTGCATTGATGTCTTCCGTGCGCGTGTAATAACAACAACTGGGCTTTATTTGCCTGAAACAAGGCGGAAGACAATTTCATTTGTTTTTGGCTACATGCCCTACCCCATCAAACCGCACTAACCATTTACATGATTAGGTTCGGCTGGGAGTGGGTAATGAACCGCAAGTAAAATGCGCATGTATCTATCTACATGTATTTTTGTAGACATTTTGGGGAAAAAATCCAAAAGCCCCTCCCCCCCCCCACCCCCACCCCGTACCTTACACCGTGGAACGTGACATGGTTTTTTCAGTCACTGTTAAATTAATCGTAAACTGTGGACGAAAATAAATTCCTAGTTGTTGCCATTACGTATACTGACTAGACCACGTAAATGTCTTCCCATTACGCACCTACGGAAATGCAATAGGCATACAGACGACACTTCACACATTGTTTGCCCTCCAGTCTGCATTGCTTTTTCTCCACGTCAGTGACGACATTGAATTGTGGGTCACTCTCATCTTGAATCCACCTAGAATGAAACATAAGTAAAGTTGATAGCAAATATATATGACCTCAGATGAATTATTTACTACTATAGTACTTGGGTCATACCACTGGTGTAGTTAAAATCAAAGCTAGGGCTACTTTCCTACTCAATGTCAACGATTTTCACCTAAAGAGTGGGCAACTTCATATATTTGAGGCAAAAAATTTGTTTTGATCTTTGCAATTTTGAAGATGCATGTCAAATATTCGCGTACACCTTAAAGGAGTAAATAAGTAATATTACTGATACATCTATGAAGATCTATTACAAAGATGAAAATTGTGATCTTATTAATGTAATTATTCATCTTTAGAGTAGACTTCATAGATGCATCAGTATTAGAACTTCGCAATAAAACTTGCAAGAATGCAGATCTGCATTCATTTGTATGCCGAATATGATAAAATGTTATGAACTCCTACATGTTATTAATATACCTAAATCTCTCTCTCTCTATATATATATATATATAGAGAGAGAGAGAGAGAGTTCAGATATGCTTCAGCCCTTCCTTTGGCTCCAATGCAGGCCACCGCTCGTATTTTTAGTTGTGTCGTACAGCAAGAATTATTAACCATAAAAGTTAATAAAAAGGTAAATCCCAAGTCCATAGATAAAGTTTTATTGTGTTATTGCTTTAGTCACGAAAGGAACTGAATACAAGATTTAGTTTATAAAGATCTAAGTAGATGGGCTATAAACGCATGTACTAGAAAACTGTAAAACTCACGGATGACTCAAACCGCAATGGAGGAGGTGGCTGCCGTCGGGGCAGGAAACCACAGGATTAGACACGTAGCCAGGGCTTCCCACACTGGTCATATGAAAAAGAGACTCGAGCGGTTGGCAGGTCACACGCGCCTTAATGAAGAGAGATAAATACGTGTATGAAGTCGAGAAGCAATTAATTTAATGTCACACTGTCATATCTTAACCCACGATTAATTATATTTATTTTAAATTACATAAGCAATCCCCCGCCCTTTCTTGCGTGGCATGTATCACGTGGCAAGTACATGTACCCTGCGCTGGTGCTGGAACCACAAACGTAGACAGGCTTTAGCAGCATTTTCTGCCTACTTTATTTTCACTTCATGATCAGATGCTTGCCCACGTATTTTGGCATAATAAAAATCACTGTCAATAAACTCTAAAAAAATACCACTCACTCTTATTCCGCTCTTCCTATACGTGTTACGAGCTGTACACACGCCGTCACTGTTGAAGTACGCTCCGTCACACCTATCAGCATCATTGGAGCATGCGCAGTCCGTACCAACGAATCCTGGAGGACAGGCCACGATGGATGCCGCGTCGTCTGCGCCGGTTGACTTTGGTCCAAAGTACGTGAAACCTTGCCCTTTAAATAAATAAATAAACAGCAAAGTGATAGATAAACGGAGAATTGAAAATAAAATCTTAAATGAAGCTGAATTTTAAAAAAATACAGGAATCCAATTGATCGGAATATCAAAAAGCCTATTTGAAAGAGAAGCCAAGAGATCAGATTATCGAAAAAAACATTATTGAAGACGGAAGATACATCACCAACAACGCCCTGTAGTCCAAAAACAACGAATACCATTTGTAACATCACCATACTGACGATCATCTGAAGTCGACTGAAAGAAAGCAGTGATATGGTGTTGGTGCTTTAAAATGTACATAATTCAGTGCTGGTACTTATTAAACGCTATTTCTGTTGATGAAAGTAAATGTACCTGTAAATTTATTTGTTTTGGTAGACTGAGATAATTCAAGAAAAAGAAACAAGTCATGTACCCTGTACTACATGTAGATATTACTCGATTTTGAATTATACAGCATTTATCGAAGCAGACAAAGGTGTAAAATAATCATTTATAAAATGAGTAAAAAAAAATGACATTCATAGATTAAATATTGATGCCTTAAGGTAATCTATACGAGATTTTTTACTAAAAAGGATTTTCCTCGAGAAAAATGAAATTATCTCCTGCTCGCAAATCATTGCTCGACCCGACCCTGCACTTGGATACGATCTATTACTCCATTTTAAACTTATGTTTTGATTCTTTTTAATGACTGGGCAGTCATTTGCAAAATATGAGACAAAAATATGTTTTGGATTTTTTCAAATGTGAATAGA
>NW_019773659.1:416292-449042 GCF_001039355.2 Lingula anatina | reverse complement strand
GATTTAGTTTATAAAGATCTAAGTAGATGGGCTATAAACGCATGTACTAGAAAACTGTAAAACTCACGGATGACTCAAACCGCAATGGAGGAGGTGGCTGCCGTCGGGGCAGGAAACCACAGGATTAGACACGTAGCCAGGGCTTCCCACACTGGTCATATGAAAAAGAGACTCGAGCGGTTGGCAGGTCACACGCGCCTTAATGAAGAGAGATAAATACGTGTATGAAGTCGAGAAGCAATTAATTTAATGTCACACTGTCATATCTTAACCCACGATTAATTATATTTATTTTAAATTACATAAGCAATCCCCCGCCCTTTCTTGCGTGGCATGTATCACGTGGCAAGTACATGTACCCTGCGCTGGTGCTGGAACCACAAACGTAGACAGGCTTTAGCAGCATTTTCTGCCTACTTTATTTTCACTTCATGATCAGATGCTTGCCCACGTATTTTGGCATAATAAAAATCACTGTCAATAAACTCTAAAAAAATACCACTCACTCTTATTCCGCTCTTCCTATACGTGTTACGAGCTGTACACACGCCGTCACTGTTGAAGTACGCTCCGTCACACCTATCAGCATCATTGGAGCATGCGCAGTCCGTACCAACGAATCCTGGAGGACAGGCCACGATGGATGCCGCGTCGTCTGCGCCGGTTGACTTTGGTCCAAAGTACGTGAAACCTTGCCCTTTAAATAAATAAATAAACAGCAAAGTGATAGATAAACGGAGAATTGAAAATAAAATCTTAAATGAAGCTGAATTTTAAAAAAATACAGGAATCCAATTGATCGGAATATCAAAAAGCCTATTTGAAAGAGAAGCCAAGAGATCAGATTATCGAAAAAAACATTATTGAAGACGGAAGATACATCACCAACAACGCCCTGTAGTCCAAAAACAACGAATACCATTTGTAACATCACCATACTGACGATCATCTGAAGTCGACTGAAAGAAAGCAGTGATATGGTGTTGGTGCTTTAAAATGTACATAATTCAGTGCTGGTACTTATTAAACGCTATTTCTGTTGATGAAAGTAAATGTACCTGTAAATTTATTTGTTTTGGTAGACTGAGATAATTCAAGAAAAAGAAACAAGTCATGTACCCTGTACTACATGCAGATATTACTCGATTTTGAATTATACAGCATTTATCGAAGCAGACAAAGGTGTAAAATAATCATTTATAAAATGAGTAAAAAAAAAACTGACATTCATAGATTAAATATTGATGCCTTAAGGTAATCTATACGAGATTTTTTACTAAAAAGGATTTTCCTCGAGAAATAGAAATTATCTCCTGCTCGCAAATCATTGCTCGACCCGACCCTGCACTTGGATACGATCTATTACTCCATTTTATACTTATGTTTTGATTCTTTTTAATGACTGGGCAGTCATTTGCAAAATATGAGACAAAAATATGTTTTGGGTTTTTTCAAATGTGAATAGATTACCTTTAAACTTTATACTGTACAGTATTTTAAAATATCTGAAAAGAAAAAAGTACTCCTTCCTCGTGGACCGTGAAGGAGCGTTTCCTATCATCAATAACAAACATAACATAACAAACATAAGAAATAAAGTAAGAAAGAAAGGTAAATGTTTGCACAGAGCAAAATCAGCTATACATCTAAAAAATATTAAGTATTAAAACTCACCTTTTTTCAGCCTTTGGTTCACGAGCAGCTCTGGAACGTGGTTTTACCTCTTCCCATACACTGTAAAAACAGTGTTTAGCTCCTAAACACATTTCTAAGCGCCTGTTTTGTCTCACTTTTTCCACGCGTTTAGCTCCTAACATGTTTAGCTTCTTAACATGTTACACGCTTGTGTTTAGCAGAATGACGCGTTTGACGGCTTATAAATGTAGGCTGTATTTGTTTCACTTTTAGGTGCCAAGGGTTTCAACTGTTTAAGTCGCACACGCGCGCGCGCGCACGCACACACACACAAATGAGACGAACTCACGGTCACCTTTAACTGCTATAGTTATCTCTTTCTATAACAGGGTACCGTGAACTGTCAACATTGTTGACTTCCCGCTATCATCTTTACAGCTGTACTTATTCATCCTTGTGTTAGCTGACCTTGCGAGGAAGTTTTTGGGAATGTATTTCTGAAAAGCAGGTTAGGAAAACTCACTAGTTCACTAAATGCACGAAGGTTCATATGAATCGAGCATCGGTGGAGCGTGGGTTGCCAGTAACACATATAAACCACCTCTACTAGATTCTTGTACGACTCAAATAAAGTCGATATGCCAAGGGACAAACTGAATAAATCACTCGATCAGCCATAAAAGAGCTTTAGACTGCTCTTTAAATTTTTGGTCAGAAATTTAACCTACTTAAAATGTTTGTGACCTACTTTTCTGCCCCATGTATATACAGGATAGTAAGCTAACAGAAAAATCCATTCAAATATCATTTTTCGGGTAATTTAATCAATGCCTTCTGGCAATTTCCTTAATTATACTTTTTGAAACTATATACTGGTATTTGGTTGGTTTTTGAGCAAAAAATTGACTTTGTATGCATCTTTAATAGGCCTATTTTAAATAAGCACGCGTTACTGCAAGGAAGGACACCAAGCGTTCGAGCAGACTGCTCCACACCTTCAACAGCTCCATAAGTTTACAAGGGGAAATGTTAAGCCAAATTATTGAGCCTTGTAATAAACTTATGGGACCGGTGAAACTAATCACATAGTTAAAAGTGCGACACTTCTAAGAATGTTAAACATTTTTATTTCTTCTGAAGCCTTGTAATTAACTTATGGGACCGGTGAAACTAATCACATAGCTAAAAGTGCGACACTTCTTAGAATGTTAAACATTTTTATTTCTTCTGAAAGGAGCTTGAAAAGCTAAACTTGTTGTTCAGCTACCCTCTACCAGGGCGACAGATTGATTTTTCACAGATATGTCTATAGATAAATAGATAGTCAATTTGGTCTGATGTCGCCTCAGCAAAAAATGTCGCCAAGAACTGCGACCTTGATAGAGGGTATTGTTCAGCAGCTCCACGCGTTTAGGAATTCCACACCTATAACAGCTCCATATGTTTAGCAGCCTCACGCGCTTAGCAGGGGAAGTGCTTAGCCAATGTGCTTAGCTTGTGATAGACTTATTATAGCTCCATATACTGGTGAAGCTAAGCACATAGCTAAACGTGTAACACTGCCAACGTGTCTAGCATTTTCTTCTGTGAAACGCTTGAAAAGCTATACGTGCTTAGCTTTTACACATATTTCTAAATGCGTATAGGTGCTTAACGTATGTTGTATGTATTTAAATGCTAAGCACTGTTTTTACAGTGTACAAACAGTACCTATCGTTAAGGGAATGGATAAGCATTGCCTTTTATTGCGGTATTTATACAGTAAAGAAAATAAGGCAGTTGAGAGACTAAGGAAAATAAATTTATGTTTAACTTTTTTAACACACGCTCAGGCAGGTGGCAACCTCTCCCGTCTTATTTACATTGGGGAAATTCATCAACTCGAGAAAGAGTACGTTAAACAAAAATATCATCGGTTTGGCCATTACTCACATGCTCGCGCTCACATTACATGATACCAGTGTATGTTTCAGCTGATAAGCTATAATAGCTGTAGAACATGTCAACAATTCACATTTATCTTGAAGGACAGCTTTTTATAAGAAAACCGCGTAAAAAGCATGCACTATATTTTATGAGCCCAGCCTGGTTGCTCTGAGACGTGCTTGGTAAGAATGAATTAAAAACGAAATTAAAGATAGGGGGATTACTCATTTCAGCGTGAGTAGAGAGCACAGCCATTATAATTATGAATATACACACGTATTAAATGTACAATCAAACAAACAAACTCATACTGTCACTTTTCACTCACGTTAGTGACTCTAACATGCCTAATGTCAAATACATACAAGTGCTGTGAAATTCAATAAAAACATTTCTAAACATGAAGATCACTTGATAATTACGACTGGCTGGTGTGTTGGTGCGATTTCCATTATCACTTTTAAGCTATCCTAATAAGCTATATATATTTAAGATATATATATATACTCAGTACATATCACATGCACAGGCCAGATTGAAAACCAGGCGTGATTTTAAATCCGCGGGTTTTCGCACCTAACTGATCTGCAATTTTATTAACACTAAAGGTCTCCATCCACTTTTTTCTTAAATGTTTCACTCAAAGTATCACGTAAGCAGCAAAGAATTATCAAAATGTTGGTCAAAGTACTCATAGGACTGATATGCAGTGAAAAGAACCCCTAGGTGAGGCCAAAAAAAATTAAAGTAAATGATTTTTAATTCTCCGCATGCAAGGAGTTCTTGATCAGGGATTCTTTACATAAAATATTTTTCTGATGGATGTGATCATTCTATTTAAAATATCTGTAACTTTGAAATTCAATCTGACCTAGGCGGTTTTAAAATGTGCCTGGATTTCAGTCTGGACTGTGTCATATACAAATATGTTTGAATTCCCGTATGTTGTCGAAAAATCAAAATCCAAATGCAGACCTATGACCTACCTGTTTGATACCGTTATGTCACTGTGATACCACAAGTGTTCTTAGAAGTCTTGCTCTCTCTCTCTCCCTCTCTCTCTCTCTCTCTCTCTCTCGATTAGTCGAGCAAAAACTGAATGATTAATGCTTATTTCCAACTGCTTATTTATGGATCTACAGAAAACATCTTTTCTAGAGTAGATTCTAGGGGTTATTGACTGATTAAATGGGGTTTTTAAAAAGTATTGAATACTGATAGTTAGACGCTTTATCATGTATGACGCTCTCGTGAAAAGAGCATTATGCTTTAATGTAAACATTAAGAGACTGCCGTGCACACTGTGCATGAATTGTAAAATAAATTTGGCATTCTATACACACCCAAAGAAGAGCACGTCTCTGAATACATAAGAAAAAATTTAAACATATTTATTGCTCTTTATTTGAATGAATGTATCTCTGAAAAGAGTTTAAAAGAGTATTGTCTGGAATGTCACGCAGCACTTCAAAGATTTCAAGAGAGAAAGTCAGAAAGACAGACACCTTCCGAAAGACTTACGTGTATATACTAGTACACTGTAAGTACACCGTGACATGTTTTGGTAGAGAAATAAGACTGTGCTCCTTGATGTGACAATACCCATCACGCTAACATTATTTAGACAGTGTTCACTTTGATGCCGTCAGCAATATCACCACGACACTATAGATGGGAAGATATGTATTTAGTTACCAATTTCCCTTTCAAAATAAAACAAGCCAAAAGAAACGATCATCATTGAATATCTGTTTTCTTTGCAGAGAATGGTGTTTGTTTTATGATGGCATGACGCTTAACAAAAGGTGAAATAGATTGAAGAAAAACGAAGCAATTAAGAAGATCAACCCTTGTAACTGAATCAAAATACGTTTACGTGTTCGTTTTGTGCAGTAACACTAAAGTTACAGATATGATCGTGCCGTGCTTTGTAATTGAGTCACGCATTCAATGAATTTATAAAGAATAGATGAACAGTGGAGGTGTCACTGCATCCGCTATGAAACAAGCCACAGGTGTTATTGCTTATTGACCTGTCATTTAATAGTCACGCATTCAATGAATTTATGGAGAAAAAATTACCCGTACCAGTAGATATGTAACATCATCATTTAAGAATCAAGATGTGTTGTTATTTCTCATCCTGTCAGTAACTCAAAAAATTTCAATGACCTTGACCATCAATCTCTCCACAATGACGAACAGTGAAACTCAGAATGTTTGGCAACAAAGTTAAAACATGCCAAAGAGTGTAAAACATGGTTAAACAGAGTTAGGCATATGTTTCTACATTCAAAACAACGTAATGAATCTATAAAAGCATTTAAAATCGGTGTAACAGTCGATGGGATCTGGGATAAAAAGCACTGTTCATAACACTTTACACCTCTGGGGTGAACATTTGCAAATGGAAGCACATGGAATAAGAGGTGGAACATTTTTGACCAGTGGTATAGATACATACATTAACATCAAGGAACCACGCAGTAGCAGATCAATATGAAGCGACAATGTCACTTTCAATCATACTAGATGGCGATGTCCTCGAAAAAAAAACGTCCAACAGTAACAGAAGAAAGAGTGCGCAGTGACAGGGAATAAGAGACGTACAGGTTTAATTGGTTCAATACAGAGTGAAAGGGCGGGGTAATATACATGTGGAAAACATAATTCGCCTCGGAGTGTAAAGAGCCGCGCTGTGGTGAAAAAGCCCATAGCACTAAAAGATATGCAGTGAGCTTTGAAGCCATTGTCTGCTTTTGGATCTTTCGATGTGAGATATCAGCATGAGGAGTTCGAAGATGAAAAGTATTCTACATCTTCTCTATATCACAGCGGTATTTTGGCAAGGCACTGTGCATGGTGTTTTGGTTGCTGCTCGTGCAAACAAAACCGTCATCAATTCCACGTACCCGCATAACGCTGTCATGAACGTCAGTGATACAACACACACTACTTCGCAAGGAGAACAAATGATCCCCACCGGCGAAGTTAACGGAAAAACTGAAGAGTACACAGAGTCCAACACCCCGCTGTTCACTTACCAAGATAAGTCTGCTGGTGGAAAGGGTTTCCCTTGGAACGCAACAACTGCCCTACCCACGTTACAGGAGGCTATAAGCCAGAATGTGTTTGAAACCACATCACCACCAATAAATACAGAGGCATCAAGCTCCATGCCAAGTCCCTGGAATGGTACAAACTTTAATTTAACTTTATCAAAAAACTTTTGCGCGACAGGCGGTTCTGGATTGGACTTTGTTCAGATATCTTGCTACTGCGACGAATTCTGCAGTATTTTTGGGGATTGTTGTGAGCCATACCATCCTTGCGACAAAAATTCTACAGACTATAAGCACACTACGAGTCCCAATAAGATAGACATTGGACGAGAAAATATTGACTGCATATTACCTTCTCTTGACTCTAGATATTTGAAGTACTCGGACAAGGATTTCTATTGGATGGTATCGTCTTGTCCAAGCTCATGGCTAAATGAAGCAGTACGTGATAAATGTGAGAACATCACTGATGCCGATACCATTGACCGCCAACTGCCCGTATCTGACCCCCTCACAAAAGTGACATTTCGAAACAAGGACTGTGCAATGTGCCACGGTTTTGAAAATTACGACAATTGGAATGGCATCGTACGCTGCAGGTGGGATGTGACAAGTACTACGTTGAGTGTCAGTACAATGACCAGTACGGCCGATGTGTTAAAAACCATTCGGGAGAACCGTAATTGCATGCTTTATTTCGTTTCACCAATCACCAGCCCTGGTAGACCATGCGTGCCAAGTGGCGGGCCTCGTGGCGGAGTATTGAGGTGGATTACGGATAATGATTGCGTCGAAAATTCTGAACCTAAACACAAGGAACTTTGTTCATTCGGGCCGCAATTGTTAACTTATGTTCGTACAAGAAATTTTTTCATGAGAAATGTATTCTGTTGGAATTGCCTATACAGCAGTGACGTCACAATGAGGGTGGAGCCGTGTCCTCCAGAAATAGGTGAGTTTCTGTGCCCTGTCTTTATCTTTAAGTCTTCTGAAGATGATATTATGAATTATTTTTTCTTGCGAAAAAAACTTTTGCAAGTCTTTTGATCTGCTCCTTTGTGCGTGTGTGCGTTTTTGAATTTGTTTGTGGCACAATTTTGTCCGGCAATCGAGGTTTCAATAGTTTCATAATATTTTGTACATATTGATAGACACGAAATCACGTGATCTGATTTTCATAAGGAACATGTCTATTGTTTATTCGTAAAAAGTCCGGAAGTTTTGATTTTTATCTTCCGTTAAAGAGGCTACGCGAATGCCTCAAAGACAGTGAATAATGGTCTGATAGAAACTTTTTAGAATTTCCTAGTAATGTAATTTAAGACAATGAATGGATAGGCCTATATTTACAGATATGTGTCAAAGCCTTCATTTCTGCTGGAAAAAGGGGTTTCAGTGTCCATTGCTAAGCACCAGAGACCAATAAACAAGACATTTTGTTTTAAATTTTTTGTCAAATCTATTGTATTGAATTCTGTATTTTTTTAAATTTTGGATAAAATCTCATTTTAATGCCCAGGCTATAGATAGGCAATAGCGTGCATTATATTTAACTCTGGTGGGAGTATATCATACATGTATACCAATGGGAGGATGGTATGGGAGATTCTCAATCCATGCACCGCCCCCCCCCCCCCCCCGAAAAAAGTTCCCTCATTCTATGGTTGCGTTGTATATTTCGTCTTTTAAGTAGTTTTATTTTAACACCTATGAAAACAGGAAAAAAGTAACGTAGTCTGTTATACTTCTTAAAGCTATAATAACTTTTCGTTTTGGCTAAAAAATGAATTTTCCTGGAGTAAACAACAATTTTCCCATACTTACCAATGGTTAATGAATCCATTTTTATATTCAAGTTAGTCCCTGTTTTTTTTTCTTAAAAGTTTTTCTTTTTTTTTTTTTTGTTATTATTTCTTAAGAGATTATAACAGAGTATAGCCATCAATATATACAAAATGAAATAAAATAAATAGCAGTTATTTTACCCCGACCGGTTTCATGGCATCTCTAAGTGATTTCATCAATGGCAGAGACTCAATGTGGTGTCTCTTACAATGGATATTTGATTGTTGCTTTTACCAATGCTTTAGGATCAGCAATTACCTGTTTAATGTAGGTTTAAACTTCTTAATAAATGTTTCTTTAATTTCCCTTTCTGAAATGTTTCTTTAATTTCCCTTTCTGATATATATATATATATATATATATATAATTTTCGATAATGTACATACTACGCTCTGTAACATTTTTTTTATTTAACCTTTCAACGGCGAAGTAGATAACTTCTATCTCCTTTTTACATTGGGATTTTTACTACTACTACCTTGGTATAATAAAAAATTGCTGAGATAAACTTTGCTAGCAGAGGTGAATTATTCAACTTTATCGTTTAATCTGCAGGCAGTGAAAACACTCTTTATCCAGCGGGTTTCCTTATGGTCATGAATTTGTCATCAAATCCGAAGTACTGTAGCCAAGAGAATAGTCAGGAAAGTAACATCCAGCCTGAGTCTCTCTCTCTCTCTCTCTCTCTCTCTCTCTCTCATATATATGTATTGCTTATGATCGATATACAAGGCAGATTGTCATTTGAGACCACCACTTGTCAGGTTGCTAATTAACATAAAGCCCCTGTCACGCATAGCATTTAGCACCAACACATGAAAAAATTAACTCTTACGCAGACAAACGCAGGGGCATCGTTACACCTACGTCGTATATGTTCACGTTTACAGGAAAACGTTGATGTACGTTCCCATTAACAGGGGCAGATTTAAGCTGTCTTCTGGGTCTTCCGGAAGACAGTCAGATTTTCAAGTTTACTTTGACGGGTATCTTATTTTTTTCTGTCGGGAAACGGTCAAAAATGGAGAATGGATCAACAAAGATAATTTGGAAGACTGTCGGAAAATATCCCTAGACCCCCCCCCGGCATCCGGAGAGGGACGCTTAATATACCTGTCAGTTTTGCTCTAATATACGCAGCGTAATGATAACGTATATGCAACGTGAATCCGCCAAACGTCTAACGTATGAGAAGTCGGCCAAATTTCGAACATCATACTTGAGTTTGTCTTATTCTTTTAATAGGTATGTCATATTATTTAAGTCGGTTTAGATCAAGGAAACATAAATTATGTTTATCGTCAATCTAGCGAATTTTTCACATTCCCAGCGTATGCCTAACAGATCCCAAGGCCCCACTGAGCTGGGTAGATAAAAGTGGGTAGATAAAAGCCGCTTTTGTAAATAACTAATGAGCAAATGTTGGTTTATTTTATTTTATTTTTATTTTTATTTTTACTTTTATGATAGTTTTTTTTTTTTGGAAGAATGCGAAAAGACGAAAGTAAGCTGTACGGCACCTTGTCTGTTTTCTGTTGAGTTTGTGTTTGACGTTTGAATATATGCTTCTCTTGAAAGTGGCTTCTCTATAATCATAATCAGTTGCTCTATATTCCACAACTTGTTAAATTTTATTACAGGACATCTGCAGCAACGGAAACGACCAATGTACAAATCCAATATCATCGATCTTCAATATGGATTTCACTTTGAAACTGGCGCTTATTTCCAGTGGTCCCGTTCATTTGTCTCAAGTTGGTGGAGTTTGTCGAGTTTTCCGTCACGATAGAACAGAGCTGTTTCCGGCCGCCGTCATGTCTGCAATACAGAGCAGGGAATGGGGTTTTCTGGTTGGCACACTCTCCTCCTGCACAGAGCTGTCAGTGATTGACATTGGGAAAGAATGCCCCGGTTCTGGTGCTATAGCAATGCGCCTCATGCCGATGAGATTGCAGAAAAAGATAAGGTGTTATCGCGAGGGCTTGGAAGTATTTGAATCTTTTAGAGATAGCGTGGACATTGAGCTACGTACAAATCTCAAATTTGTAACATTTAATAATGCCACTTATCAGGTTGTTGTTGTTCGCGATGAAGAAAAAACCTGCATCAGTGGTAAAAAAACAAATGCGGAAGGTCCGACAGGGGATACACATGGAAATGACAAGGTTTCTCGTAGTAACCAATCTTTCATGCCATGGGCATATGCAGCGTGTGCTTTTGGAGTCTTTGTGAGCATAAGCATGTTTACTCCAAGTGGCTGAGATGCACACGGTTAAAAACACACTGTCGATTTCGGCAGAAATCCCTTACTTGAGTAGAACGGTGACCGAGTCGCTGCGAGTCAGCTACATACTTGAAATGGTTCACTGTGTTTATCATTATATTATAAACGTTCTATACGTTGTAAGTGAACTTAATGTATAGTGAAATATTTAATTTGAAAGTGGCAAGCTTTTACATTCATCATTGCTCTTTTCCCTGAGACACTGGCGTATATGCATAATTTAAATATTTCGTGGAATACAATTGATTTTGAGATAATGGGAAATGCATATGTGAAGATAAACAATAATTTGAGAAAATGTGTTCAATAATATTTAATAATAGAATTTTTGAAAAAGAACACTTTTGTTTGCTTACACAATAGTTACTCTAGCTAGTTACATTAAACAGCAATAACAGTAAACCCACAAAGTACTGACACTTCTTTGAAATAAAATACGTTCCAATTTCTTTGGTCTTATCCACGCAGCAAACGTGTATGTTATAATATATTCACTGCTTTTTCTAGTGAAAAATTTCCCACCTTGGGGCATAATCTTAGGGAATTTATCAAAATAATAAGTGGCCTGTATATTCCCAATCCTGTTGTCATATTACTACGGATTTACATATAACATGAAATTTTTTTCAAATAATTTTTCTGAGATTTTTTTCTACTTTACCGAAATATAAGTGAAAACAAGGATTTAATCGTGTCATACCAACTTTAAATAATCTATTCAGTATCTGTGACATCAGTTCTCTAATTGAACTCACCTTATTAAGCAAACAAAAGTACATGGCTCATTCTAAGCCATACAACAGCCATTAAAGGCGTAATTTCGATCCCCATATTTGCCCCCTCTTTGGCACCAACGTGGATTCCGCCCCAAATACAGATGACCCCCCCCCCCCCGCACCCCCCTTCCCCCCCCTCCCCCCTCCTCGATGCAAATCGCTATACGCTTAGCCGTAGACCTCTTCGAGATGCAAGTGAGTTCTACATGTATTTTGAAAACCTACAGGTCATATCAACCACAGCTGAAATCAGACTTAACAAGTAAATACATACGATTCTAGTGCTGTGCCCAGAAACGGCGATGGTTCCCAACTCACAGAAGAAATAGAGGAGGATGTTGCGCTGTTCACAAGGAGTTCCTCAGAGGTTGCCTGGCATAGTAATCTGCTACAACCAGCCCAGGCCAGGTGGTCCAGGTGGTCACAAAGTGCCTTGAAAAACACTGAGTGATGGCAGTTCGTACCACAGTCTGAGGGGAACGGGTTGTCTTGGCTTAATTGCAGCAGCAAAACTGACCGAACAATGGAGTCCGTTTCCTGCATGTTGGTAAGTTGTAGATACCCTAGGTGTGGTCTCTGTGTAGATACCCCAATCTGGGCATACCTATGACCGACTGTGGGAAGCGTTCCTTGCGGCACAATTATCTGCTTGGCAATGTCTTCTGTTTTGCACCTTTCTGTCACAGAGCAATAATGCCGTAACACACTGCTAGTAACTGTAATGATCTATGTTGAGCTTTTATATAACTGGTTTTTAAGCAATGTAGCGGTTGATGCACGTGTGATGCCATTTTGCAACGAGAGCCGATATTGGGGGTAAAAAAATATAAATTATCATTTTCAAACTGCAGCAGACTTTAGCCGGTAACATGAACATATATATATATATATATATATATATATATATATATATATATATATATATATATATATATATACTTCACAGCAGTGTTGATGTCAACTTTGATAACAGTATATTAAAAGGCCAACAGATGCATTTCTGTGTGTCACAAATGCGTGTGTGGTACCATATTGCAACAAGAACCGATATTGAGAGTAAAAATGTATTAATTTTATAAAGTATGTAATAAGTTTATTGTCTCATTCACCCAAAGGACTGCTTCATGTTATCGCCATCTACCTGTCCAAATGACACAAAAAATCATCGACAACCGCAATATGCACTTTACCTGTACGGGAGGTCACGTGATCCGAACGCAGCTGGTTTCAAGAAGAGCTCACGCTGAGCCGATTATCCTTTGATCTGGCTCCGCGACACCAGTCCCTTCGTTATTATGTCCTAGGTTTGAATAACTTTTCCAAAATTCAACTTAAAATTTTCCTTTCTGAACGCTGAACTACTTAAAGTTGAGAATTTTTCTGAAGAAGTGAGAGTGCCCTTCCTCTCCTCTGGATAACTGAACTCATATGCCTCTGATTGGCTGATTCCACAGAGGCCAAGTGGCACTGTCCAATCAGGTTGCACCCCATAATTGTGTCTCACTTGAAGTATTTAATTAATAAGTGTACGAAAAACAAAGAGGAGACATCCTGACTGAATATAGAGAAGCTTATTTTATAAGAGCCAAGTTCCCTGAGAACCATATTTAACATTGATAATCTCATCCCACATAAATCGTTTTATTGTGACCAATAAATTCTATTTATGTTGTGCGCACTACTTAAGGGAGTAGCTCTGCAGAAGTTACTTCCTCCAGTTTTCTGTTGTGCATACATAGGCTTTGCATTCCTTCTTCTCGTCTGTTTAGCGTATTATGTATGTGCACAGAACAAATTATGAGACAGGTGGACATCGAAGAACTAGGCTTAATAGGAAAACGAATATCAAACCTGCGTTTTGCAGATGACACAGCGCTCCTAGAGAACAGAAAAGAGAGAGCTTGTTGAAAAGGTGGACACTGGCAGAAGAAAAAGGCAGCTGTGCATGAATGCAAAGAAAACAAAGTCAATTACACTAGGAGGCAACAAGGCAGAAATTTGCTCTCTACCAGGGCCACAGATTGACTTTTCACAGGATATTCACCGATATGTCTTTAGATAAATAGACGGTCATTTTACTATCTCTGACCGTGTAATGAAATCTCTAGGATGATTACACGGCTGGTAATTGTTTGCATAACTGCTCAGGCACTGTCATTAACAGACCCAGGCTAAATCCCTTTGACGGCAATCAAGACAGTTAATTTCTCTGATTTAAATCACTTGCTCTTTTGAGACAGATAAAAGTAGCCCCTTCTGAATAGCTTGTTAGTACATATTGAACTTAATTTAGGAATCTCCTTAATAGCTCCCTACATAGCGGGTACAATGCCATCTGCGCGCGGGCAGATTTAGTTGCTTCCATCTGGCCAAAAGTCACAGGGTGGATTTTCCCATTTTTCCCTGTATAATCTGCCACCCTGGTAGAGGGTAGCAGAAATTAAGGTCGGCCCTGACAAGGGTGAAGGATGTGAACATTTGGGGTGTTTGGGTCGGTAAAACGGTATATGGAAACTCAACAAAGGATGTTAAAATTAGAATCGGTATGGCGAACGCTAAAACAAACGAAATGGTTAAAATATGGAAGGACAGAAGTATCACAACGGTGTTAAAGGTGAAGCTAGTGAAGACCTTGATGTGGCCAGTGCTTATGTATGGGTGCGAAGGATGGGTAGTCAAAGAGGAGGAAAAACGAATAGATGCCGTTGAAATGTGGATTTATCGAAGAATGTTAGGCATCTCGTGCCGGGAAAGAAGAACGAACGACAGTGTTATAGAGGAAATCAGACTTAAAGTACGAATTATTGAACAAGATCAAAGAAAGGAAACTTATTTTTCTGGGCTACCAGCTGCGACTGGGAAAAATCAGGGTTAATTACTTCAACATTTCAAAGTGTCCCGATAAAGAGAAAAAGTGACAGGCCGAGGTTTGAATGGAATGCCAACAAAGGCTGATTATGATGATGACAATTAGTAAATTTTTATTAAAAGATTCCCTTTAGAAATTGAATAAAGAACATTGGGTCATGACATGGTTTTTGTATCACTTTACGCATTGCGTTAGGGGTGACACATTTTGGTAGGGGAGTATATATAAGCATGTAGTGAGACAAATATATTCCAGCACAGTAATAACAGTAAAAGTGCCGTGTTCGGATATTTCATTGAATTCAAATATCTAAAATATATACAATAACTTCAACATCATCTTGACTCTAAGGTAAATATACACACTGATAAATCATTTAAACATGCAGTGCTTAAAATACATCCTAGAATCATTTGTTTGTCCTCATTGTAAACACTTCATTGAGCAGGTTTCTCGATTATTGTTCGAAAGACGTCTCTTAGGAGAACGTTCATCTAAAAGTTGACCTTTCTCCCTCATACTCGCATAGATTATGTCAGTGAAATCATGTCTTTTCATCTTCAATTTTTGTGATCATCGTTGCCAGCGGGCATATTCCGCTTACCTTATTCCCTAGGCCTCTCTGTAATCGTTCGTAAGAAATGCTTTTTCGGAGAACGTTCATCTAAAAGTTGACCTTTCTCCCTCATACTTGCATAGATAATATCAGTGAAATCTTGGCTGAACAATGACATCTGAACACATTTTTCTATTTTGGAACCTGCTTTGCTGAGTTTTGGTAAAGTCACTTCTCGGTCAGTCGTCGGGTGCCCCGGTATTCGACGTTTCAATTCTAAAACTTTGTTCTTGTCAAAGCACACACGATCCCAGTACGTGTTGAGCTTCCGAAGCTGTTCTACTTCTTCACTGAGTCTAACAAGACCAAACTGCTCAGCCTTTCTCCAAAATGTTCGGTTAAAATGGTCGTAAAGTATTCGATCACCTGCATTCCATTTGTTGATTTTGGCAATATTGTCTAAAGTAAGACGTACGTGTTGCCTTTTTGGACGAGCATTAGATCTGACACTGACAATATCAGCAAAAGACCAGTTTAACAAATGTTTCAAAAGTACCAAGGACTCGTCAAAATATTCAGTTATCATAACAAAGTCAAAATTTTCTTCAATTTCTAAAATCTTTTCATAAATGGCACTGAAGTTGTCAGACAGGGTGATATCTAGACCAAAATCTGCCAAAAATGTATTTTTCAAACTGACGGATACGTTTAAAATGTTGTTGTATATTTCTGGCATTTCGAAAAACCTTTCTATCCCGTCGGAGTCTTTAAATCCAAGGATTTCACTTATATCGAGAAAAGAGAAAAGTGACTCAAACGTGCTGATTGGGTCCCTAAGAATGGTGAAGTAAATACTGTTTGATGGCATTACCTTTTTAATATCTTGACTGAAACGTGTATGGTGACATAAAATGTTGAACAACCCAGATGCACTGCGTAGAATGAAGGATGGGCTGAAGAGATCAGGAAATTGGCCCACTTTGTACAAATTCTTTTTTGCGCCTAGCATAAAGACCAAATCTCTGGCGTAGCCAAAACGCATTAAAATATTTTGCACTGTACTTCCTGCCACCTTTTGTGTTTTTAAAAAAACCAAGTTTGTAACAGCTTTCCCGATGTCTGAGTTTTCTGTGCTGTTAGATAAATAGAAATAAGACAAGTCCTGTTTCGAAGAAAATGGAGAATGATGGCTGTTATTAGTACAACACGATAATCTCGTTTCGAAGACATATCTGACTGAATAGTACAATGTTATCCACATTAGCAAAGTTGTTACGGCAAATTTCCATAAGCCTAGATATTTAGCCATCATATTGTTATGTCTGTTTAAAGTTTATAAAGTTTATTGCCATTTCTCGAATTCAAAAGTCTTGTTTTCTCTGAAATAAAAAAGGTTTTCTTTCTATAGGAAGACATATACATACACTAGGATCATGTCGAAAATACAGAGAAAAAAAAATCAAAATTCCATCTTCAGTACAACGCTATGTCATTGAACTTTTATTCCAATTCTCCTTTTATTCTCCACTCTTAAAACTGATCAGTTAAACCTAACCGAAAATACGTTTAATATTGAACAAATCACTCTGGCCAATATACATCCGACTATATATTTAATTGACCTAACTGTATCAAAATCAGTTGGCCTTTTAACTTATTCAAACGGTTTAAATTTCGGTTATTTTTAAACGATACATTCAGCTAGATATAACGACTTCAATTATAATCGTTTAAAGACGGTTGCTTTCTTAACATATTTGATTGGTTCAAAACAATCTACTGGATTCAATTATAATCTACCTATTGAGATAATATTTCACTAATTAAATGAGTATAAATACTTAAGGTACATTATAAAAGATAACGTGAAATGAGAAGAGTGTGTTATAGAGCAAGTAGAGAGAGAGCAGACGTCTAACATGTTCCGAATCAAGTTCATTTTCTAATGTCATAGAGAAAATTAAAGTATTTAAATGAATCATTAAGATTAAAATTACAGATTTTGAGCAAGAAAAACTGACACCCTTTGTTATGAGGTCTGTATATTTACATATATTATTTAAATAAACAAAGTTAATTCGAATTACTTGTGTAGTGTGCATTTTATCTTTTAGGCATTGTAGGCTTGATTATAAAGAAAACCTGTCACATCTGGTAAAATTTGGTGCTACATTCCCATGGCGTGACTATGCCTTTTATGTGCTACGTGCAAGTTCTAAAATTACGTTGTTAAATTTATTATTAACTTGTTTCAGGATCATATTCAAATAGTCATATTTCTATTTTATTGAGTCCGTTCTCAAATCTTATTAATATTTCTTCATCTGGAAGACTTGGATGACAAGTATGAACAATAATAATGATATCTAGTTCTGTATTTGTGTGAAATCAATGACAAGTCTCACGACAAATTTGAGCAAACTAATCAATACCATTGGCGTGACTGACCTATAGGGTTACAAGTCCTACATTATCATCATCATTTATTAACATGTCATGTGCATAGAACACTCATAAAGACACCTGCTGCATGCATTTTTTTCTGTCTTAGATCAAAAATTGCTAATTGTCTCAAATTTTCCCATTAGATCTTCTATACAAATTTTATTTATATTATTTATTTGGATAGCTTTTCATAAAATGTATATCTTTCCTCTACGTAAGCAGTGCACCGAAGTAAGAAATGATCGACTCTCATCTTGTCGTTCCTTTTTGCATAGTTGGCATACTCTTTCATTAATAGGCGTGTTTGTATAACGTCCAGTTACTACATGTGAAGGTAAAAATGCCCATCCGCAGTCATGTTAAAAATGTTTTTTCTTTCCTGTTTCAGTCTATGTTTAAATATTTTTTTAGTTTTTAGCTCTATTTTAAAATACCATATATGTTCGGAGTTAAGGGATTTCAAAATGTTTTTTTCTTTTCATTTAATTTTAAAGTTTTCATAGAAGGGACATTTCATGCATTCTATATCAACAATTGATTTGTTCAAAAATGAATTTTCATATCACAGAATTTGAGGGCCTCGGTGCACCAATTTTTCCCTAATTTATAAGCTTCAAAAAATAATTGTTTGACGAGTTTTTCATTTTGGGTGAGTACTAAAGTGTTCCAAAGTCTGAGTATGCTTTGCTATCTGCTAAATTTTAGTGGTATCCAACCTGAGTCCCCATACAGACTAATTTTTGATACAAACAGGTGAACTCCTAAATAGTATCTAAACGCTTTAGACATAACCTTTCCACAGCTTATATTTTCTGAAAATCCCCAAACTCTCGACCTACACTCTAAAATTCGAGCCACACGGCTATTAAACAATTTTTGGTATTGGTGTACAATCTCATTTGATCAACTTATTTTGTGATTTTGCTATAATTGTAAATCATACTCGTGCGACTGCATGGTCACTTTGTCATATCGTATGTCTGTTTATACATGTATTGTCTGTCGCTTATAAAATAATAAGGACGTGAAGAAAAAAAACACGAAGATGTACTTATGCTTTGCAGAAACTTTAAATATCTACAAGACCAAACTACTGTGAAAGCTGCCTGCGTAGCCTAGTGTTTTTTTTTCTTTTTTTTCTGCAAGAGTGAAAATTTTCTCCTGATATATGACTCTGTGTGACTAATGCTGTTATTGTGACTAGAAGTTGCTCCTCTAACACAATACTGCCATTGTGAATAGTAGTTGCACCTCTAACACAATGCTGTTATTGTTAGAGATGCTACTACTTGTCACAATAACAGCATTGTGATGGAGGTGCAACTAACACAATGCTGTTATTGGTCCTAAAGCTGCATGTGCCTCATTCCAGGGTGTTTGAGCGAGATTTAAACTATACGTTTATTAGGAACAGGACGGTATATTTACTGGTAGGGAAGGACTGTGTATCAAATTTTGGACGCTGTTTCGTGTAAATTGCATATATTAACTCTTTACGTTGTTATACGTGTGTTTAGAGGTCCTTGTGTAGCTACCAGTCTAGATGAATCAATATTGTAGGCTGTTTACGCTGTATACGCTAATAATCTCTTCACATATGCTTGTGATACTGCATGTAGAAAACTAAGAGATGTCAAAATGTAAGTTTTTGTTTGTATTTAGTTAAAAGAAAATCTTTGTTTTCTATATCCACCACTACTTACCTAATTATCCAATATCAAAATTTTTGTTCAAAGAAAACCTTATTATATTCGACATGTGCTTATAAAAAGACAAAACCACACAAAAACTGTTTACAATTCCGCAAGCCATTGTAAATTTAAGCATGGTTTATGCCATAAATCGGCTGTAAAATCATCAACATAAATCAAAACATGTAGCTTGAATTAATAATAATGGGGTGTTTGCTGTAGTGAATTTTGACCTCACTGTGAAGGTTTTACCAGACATTAACAAATGTAGGACAATCATTTGGTTCGTAATGAGCAAATATCCACCAGTATCACTACCAGTTTCTTATAATGTCGCATTATAATAAAAATACATTAAAGACATGAGCCCCACACAATTTTGGTAAAAACTTTCAAATAGACATGTAATCTATATTCATATGGTTGATTTGCGCCTTTCGAGTCAGCAGACCTACATGTATGCCTAAAGCATGTTTGAAGTGCAACTTGCAGATGAGGGTGTGGCGGAAGCAGGAATTTTGACTGGGGTATGGAATGGCTCAAGGATAAAAAGTTTCAATAAATCTCAAACAGCGAGAGAATGACATGTGTCCGCTGCACACTGTGCCTAAACAGAGACAATAACACAATGCGTAAGGACTTGTTTATGACATTGTCGTTAATAGCTAATCAGTTGCTTATGGGTACAAATCACGTTTGATTAACCGAATAACATTGCACGTGTCCACTCAACTCAAAACATGATTGATTTCTTTGACTGATTTTTTGATTGAATTTCTAGGTTAGTCATGGGTATGCTGCTTCCTGGTGGTCCACTGTGATGAATTATGCGTATAAAGGGAAATCAGATGATGGCATGATTCAGTATGAAAGAGAGAGAGAGGGAGACAGAGAGAGGGAGGGAGATCTTGATTTGCATTCACGGATTATCTGTAGCATCTAGTTTCTGTCATAAACTATGCGCAGAACGTAATCATGAGAGTGCTTACTATGTTTAGCTTACTCTTAAATGGATCGAACGGGTATCAATTTGGGTGAATTGGAGTTAGGATCACTCAATCACTCACATGGCACGCGTGTTAAAAGCACTTGAAATTTACCGTTATAATATCCACAGATCGCAGGATCCTTGACACCAAATCTGAAAACACCTTCAATCTGCAAAGAATGGAAGAATATGCTCATGTCTCCAGAGACAGATTAGAGACCGACAGAGATGCCCTAGAGAAGTAATTACTGAAAACTTACTGTGCTGATAAGTTTGGCGTACGCTGATTGCTGGGTGCTGCATTCACATTTCACTGACCGAGACCGAATGTTTTCGACCTGACTGACGCCAACCGCTTATTTGTATTTTTTTTTTTCACAGCCATGAGCAGATCCCAGCCATGAGATGACACTAATTACAAGAAGTACAGGCGGGCAATAAAGAATCAATCAATCAATCTACCTTTGTAAATGTCGAATGACCAAGCGCAATATCTGATTAACAATCAGCCTCCATAATTCGCTTTGCGTCACAAATTAAATCAGCTTTCAAAGTGTTCGATTTCTGGTGTCATTAGTCCTTTTTAACAGTAATTAGTCTACGCAAACGTCAATACTGACTATCACTTGATTCCCAAAAGGGCTACATGTCCGGAACTTCCCCAAAATCCTCCAGACGTAATTTTACCTTCGTGGTGTTTCTCCAGCACGTTAAGCAACCTCGTTACATACAATCATTTACTTTACTTCACACCGTCACAATACGGTGTCCTGCATCGTGATTTAGTCCAAATTTGGATTCTGACGACAATGTACTGATACGTCACAACGTTAACGGCGTCTAGTTGAGAATATGTTGTCACAAAGCCAGCTAAGAATCATAGCCCACTAAACCGAGGCAAACACAAGATCTAATGAGTCCTTTTTGTCAGTCACAAAAACAACACCCGCACACCACGTCCTCAATATCTAGTTTATTCATTGATGTGACTGAAGTCTATTTTAATAATATATACATCAAGCTGCATGGGCTTTTAGTAGGTGACTTCAATTGATTGCGAATAAAGGATCACAAATGTTAATATTGCCCGTATATTACATGTATAGGCGATGGAGCCATTTTTCGAATCAATATAATATAATATAATATAATATAATATAATATAATATAATATAATATAATATAATATATGTACACCAAGTGCATTCATTTTTAGTCGGTGACTTCATTTGATTGCGAATGTATGGGTTCACAAATGTTAGTAAGGCTGGTATGTTATGGGAAAATAGTGCCGTTTTTCGGATCGATTCGGAATCGTGGTACGAGTGAATTTGGCCTATTGCACTTGCATAAACCACTGTAAAAGCCGTACATGTACTTACTCCGCTGTTGCTATCCTCTGAGACTATGAAAAATGAAAATATTGACGAGGAATTCCCATCATCTGCTGTGCTGTATGCAAACCTAATCAAAATCGCCATTTAGTTTCAACGGAGCTGAACTAAGATCATTTCTAGATGTTAACACGGCCTAGTTTATAACCGGGGCAATGGGGTCACACCGCTTGCATGCTCTGGCTTTCAATTTTTAACACAATTTATAAAGAATGGTAATTATATCTCATACTGGGCAACTCACATAAGGAGATGGTATGAGCGACGACATATTTATCTATCTCCCAAAGACTCCAACACATCTCTACTAGAAGTCGATCTACTAGCTATTATAAAATTTAACTAATATGCCTCTATTCCGTTTTAGAACACCCTTCGAATTTGCCTCAGCTAGAGCCTTTGCTTTATTATGAACGCTTTGTCATTGATGTCAGGAGACAAACGGCACAGAATGTCCAGAAGCTCAGTCCACTACGGACAAGAGCACATGGGTCGCTATAGTCTTGCCGTTTAGTAGTTCTTCAAATGAAAAAAAAACTTTTAAAATTTATAGAAAGCCAGGAAGGGAGTAGAAACCCACCAGGTCTGTTCAGGGATGGTATGTTTATATTCTCTCATAGACCAACCTCTACTGAACCAACGCTCTCTCCAGTCAAGCACTATCTACCACTTCCTTCGAATTCGTGTGAAAGGAATGGATCGAATGCGCTCTGCTCACTTGTATCACAGTAAGTGGCTTGTTCAGAAAGCTCCCCGGGCTCCTAGGAATCGCAATTTCAGTAAATGTGATAAGGAAAGCAATCTAATCAAATCTACGAGTTTGAATCTTGGCAAGGTTTTTTTTTTAATTTCATCACCTTGTATATTGTCACCTCTATTTGTGAATGTATGGGATCTTGCAAATATGACCATATTTAACACACTAATAATGTTTAAAATTTATATATTTTTTAACTTCTTGCCATAGACTGAACTCAGTAAACAAGTAGGTGAGATATTTCGATCGAAATTCTAGAGCTATTTCAGTGCAATCATCACTGTACATGTCACCAAGATCGATGTGGTCGGACCTACACTGGGATCGCCCCTCTTGAATAAAAACAAAACAATATAAAAGACAAAAATGATACAAGATGTTTTTGTATTTATTGCAAAGACTGGAATATCGTACAATGCACTGTGCAACAATCAACATACATGCACTACATACAAGTACACATCAGCACACACATACTAATCATAAACTTATGTGGGGTTTAGCTGAGAGGGGGTTGATGGTGAGATGGCAAAAGGGGGGGGGGGTAAAAACAGACGCTGTATAGGATGTGCGCACGCTCAGGGGCCCCTCCTTCCTACCCATCCATATCCAACTAATACTAAATATAGTTAGACAATTCTGTCTTCTTTTTTAACCTTATTTCCATTTTGGTCTGCTATAAATGACATAAATGTCACATCAATTTTGTAAACGATGATTGCATCGTGCCAAGCTTTCATCATAAGAGCCTGAATAAACATAAACCCCAAAGCATATGCTGAATAACCTGCTGTTTTTCAATTGCCTGTTAATTGAATTGATCTTGGCACAGCTAAGATGACAGGTTTGAGTGGTGCATTATTGCCTTGTCGTTATGCAGTTTCGCCAAAGCTTTGTTAACCATTACTTTGTGACTCCACACAAATTACGAGGTAATGTCTAATGATGTTTTAGTGATAATAATCGCTCACTTTGGAATTTTTATTAACAACTAGGTTTCGCTCTTGCCACAAGAGCATGAGGCCGATTGTGACAAGAGATTAGCTGTCCCATAATAACTGTTCCAAAGTGAATGATTATTATTGCTAAAACGCCAGTATCAATTTAATAGACAATGCAGGGTTAAAATTATATGTGATAACATAAGTGATAGCATTTACTGTGTGGCAAAAATAATTGGAACGTGTTACCAAGAGAAATGAACAAACTCATCTTCGTATTTTTTGTTTCGCTCTACATAAACTCTATAGAACTACATATTTACTAGACCAACCAGATATAGACTAGACCATCTCTTAGCTTCACGGCCTTGATACCATGCGCATATCACAGCGTCAAAAAGGGGCTTTGGTGATTTAACTGTAACGAAAATTAACAGAAAAAAGCCTCTCTAGGGAAATTAGGCCGTTGCCACCAGCATTATTTGCAGGAAGAACATTCAGTTGTTGTTCCTCTCTCCTTCTCACTGGTTTAATGGGGATGTAAATTAGAAACAAAACTTGTCTAATAGACCAATGGCGCCCTCTATGACACAAAACAACTTTTTAATGTAATTGTTGGGTGTAACAATATGGAAACCTTCCAAAGTTGGTCCTTACAGATGCATATGTCAGTTGCCAGGCTTCGTCTGCTTCATTGGTTTCAAAGACAACCATCGGATATACACATATTGATATAGCTATTTTCGTACTTTCAGTTGTTCGAAAAGTTGCAGAATGCATTTACATTTGTAATGACGTCTGCTGCGCTGTCCTAGACTCAGCTTGGTGGTTTCAGCGGTTCTAATTGGAGGAAGAATTCAACAGAATATGGTCATGTTTTGTGCATAAGCCAGTGGCGTGGCGTCAGCTTTGTTCTTGTATACCACATACGGCTACCTGCAACAGCTGAAGAAGAACCACCTTCGCATCGGTAAGATTTCTCTAAAACATGCACCAGTATTTGTCTCATCTTGGTCATAAAAGCAGCCGTCATACAGCCAGATATAGTTCTCTCTCTATATATATAACCTATCCCCTATATCTCCTGCCGGAATTCTATAGGTTTCACTGTATTTACAGTAACCGCTCCTACGGCGTTCCTGGCAATGCTGAAAACACTGCCGCGAGAAAATGAGGAGCCTGAATCTGCACGCAGCTCTCATATTCCTGACGCTGGTATCAAGCGAGTTAACCAAAGGTAAGGTGACTTATTACAACCCAGTGTGGATACGCATTGTAATTGCTCTGATGCATGTGACTGAAGATAGTGCACAGTATTCTGTTGTAGCTTTAAGCTGGTATTTGATTAAAGCCAAAGTGGTTGACAAACAGGGCATGTGTTCCGTAGCGTAATCCAATGGCAGCAAAACTTGAAGGCAGCGTGTTAGGTCCCTATCTATAACGACTAATTACACTGAATTAATTTTTATATGATACGTACCCGCCAATGTGAGTGGAGGTGTGACAGGAATGGTGGTTTGCTAGGAACCGTAGTCCGTCCCCCCTTACTTTTGTACAATTGACATTCGTCTTATATATTTACCCCAATACCCGGATCAAGCCTAACCTGTACTAATCATATGGGACACCGGGCTTCCATACCTAGGACTACCTTTCTCTGTCACTCTACCCTTGCCCTTTGGAAAATTTGCTACTGGTACAATTGACTTTTATTAAACCTGCAAATTACTCTGTAATGGGTGACTTACTTGGTTGTTATCATTATGTTATTTTGATGTCCCTTTGATGACAGTGAAATAGAGAGAGGATGTGTGTGTGTGTGTGTGTGTGTGTGTGTGTGTGTGTGTAAGAGAGAGAACAAACTCATGTGTATAGAAAACGCAGATGTCTTAACCATGGTTTAACTTCAATGCCACAGGTCATATACCTGACTAAGTGGTTGTGCTTTTAACAATTAAAGTAATAAGATCTATGTATGCGATTCAGTTTAATTATGCATTGCGTTGCCTGCAACATATGGCAAACGGCTGTTTCTGTAGATCCGACATGTGATATGAAAATTTAATGTTTGTCTCAAAATGTATAACTTGGAAGATATTTGAAGGCATCCTTTCATTGTACAGCATTGTAAGGAGGTTAAATGAAAGCATTTGGTCTTTTATCTTGATAGAAAGTAATTAACTGGGATTATTTTGTTAGAAAAGGCCAGTTGGCTTGCAATCAATGTGTTTCAAATATGTAAAATGTAGAATTATCAAAATAGGAAGTCCTTCATCACAGTTAGTGGGAGAGCTAGGATTCTGTTCAGGGTGTGTGTGTGCAGTGGCGGATTTAGAGGGGGGAAACCGAAAGTGGGGTCAGGGAAACCAAATGGCACTGTTCGCCCTGTAAAATACCATTTTTTTCAGCGGACCCCGAACCCCACGCCAACGCCAACTGGGGGGGGGGGGGGGGGGGGGGGGGGTTCGCATCCACCGGACCCCCCCCCCCCTTCAAGTAATCCTGGATCTGCCCCTGTGTGGGGGGGGGGCAGTAAAGATGAAATGAGATTCCCTCCATTCGTTCTGCAGGCAAGGACATTTTGCACTAGGCTATATATGAACAGGACTGTAAAAATGGGTGTCAGGGGAAAAGAAAAGAATTGGCCATGGGTACCTTGGAGATTAAGGAATGTATATGGTACACTTTACCCCCTTCACACCCCACACCCCACCTCTTCACACCCCACACCCCACGTACCTTTCTCGCCTCCTATGATCCGCCATTGTAGAGGCACATGTACAAAGCATGTAAACATATATTATCAAACAGTAGATGGTTTTGTAGGGTCAAAGCATCATTAAGACGAAGACGGTGTTTGCTGCGTTTGGATAGTACAAAGAAAACACGTTTGATGATACCTACATGTATCTTCATGCATAATCCGACCTGTCACCTCTTTGTCTTTCTTTAATCCCCCTCCTTTCACTTTCATCTCTCTCTCTCTCTCTCTCTCTCTCTCTCTCTCTCTCTCTCTCTGCCATCTCCCAATTCTCTGAACGAGACAGCTTGTTTGGCACAATACCTATACCTAATTTCACGTCCAGCTACGCACATCACTCACTCGGATTCCAATTACCAAACTCGCTGAACCGTGATTTAGATCAAAGACCGTGGGTTCACACGGGCTTTCTTTAAGATCGAATTTCATTTCATCCATTTTACTAAACGAGGCACATTTATCATTGCAATTAGGCTTGGGAATTAGTCCTAGGTACGGAAGTCCGGGATCCCATACAAAAGACACAGGTTAGAGTTTGCAGGGAGCAGTAAATGGGACTATGTCACCTTTGCAAACTTAATAAAATTGTACTTTCTGTAACAACGGATTTATTCCTGAATCTCTTCTTTTAGCCGCATTCAAAGCAATATTGGTTGTTTGCACTTTAACAAAATTGCTTAATTGCAGTGCAGACGGCGACGACAGTGTATATCAAATCAGGCTTTCTCCATTGAGCCACGTGTGAACACACCCCTTCATGTTAAGCACAGATTGATGATTCAGCGCTTGAGAATCAGCAATATTATCGATTGCTATCTCTTTGCAACGATTTACTTTTGTGATTCCGCTCAGCGCGGTCTTTCCATTCAGTACTACTTCCTTCGCAACGACGGCGGCACAAATCAATATATATGTATACAAGTACATATGCCAATTTTGTTTAAGTGTGTTTTATCTCCTTTCTTGTATGAATCTACATTGATTTTCGTTTTGATTTTCCATGTGTACCGTGCTCCATTAATATAATGTACTATGAAATGTTTATTGTATGTATCTTAATTATCCTGTAGTTTCTACAGCTTAATTAAAATTAACTTGTTTATAATGATGATATTTATTCTTGAAATAAAACTGGATTGCACATGCACATAAAAGACTGACAGACACGGAGACTAATTGATAGACAGAGAAACAACCATTTACCTAAAATTGGCCAAAGATCCCGTTCACGTTCGCCATTACCCGTAAACTCTATTTTTATCGATCCCTACGTAATTGGTCATCGTGTACACCGTTATAGGAGGGATGCATTAAACAGACTAAATTACCAATTAGAATGGAGTCCCGAAGCGGATTAAAATAACACGGCATAATTAAGTAACGGATGCACTCGTCGGTATATAGATGCATTATCTTGTATGGGGAGTGAAAGCGCCATGATGGAACACAAGAACTTGATAATCAAATTGTCTGCACACTGTTTCAGAATGTTCCAGTTGAATTTAATCTATAACATGCGTTTCCCTTATGGTAAAAACAGCAGTGCACTCCTCATGCAGGAAAATAAGAACTTTGGTGCATAGGGCAAGGCTTACAAAAGCTAAGGTAATTTTTTTCTATGCGTTAACTTTGTGGATTGGCTAAAACCGCCCCTGCTGCATGGAACTGTGACTCTGAATACTCCAGCTGGATCTCGCATGTGTTTCCCTAGTGTTAAAAACAGCAGGAACCTTTTTTTAATGACCGCTGTATCTTTTAAGGGCGTTATAATATTGTTCTGTCATGGGAAATGGTTACACGATAATGCGTCAGGCAATCGAAATACCGTATCCAGGGGGTTGCAATATGTCCATAGGGACATTCAGATCGAACGTTTAACTCTCTGTTCCCACTTCAATAGGTATTTATTGCCATAAGCTCGCGCACCTCGAGTATTTTCCATAACTTAGTTCATACTAGAAACAGGAAATAACATAAAAAATCCATTTATTTATTTATTTATTTATTTATTTATTTATTTATTTATTTATTTTTATTTTATTTTATTTTATTTTATTTTATTTTATATAATTTTATTTTTTCGCTTGTACCAGTTGCAGTCAAATTTGATCTGAAGATAAGTTTGTAGGCTCGAAAACATATTAACTGCAAACGCCTACTGCTGTCTGTGATTATTGAACAAAACGATATTAAATCATGTCATAATGGCATATGTTATTGTGTCATAACGTTACAATATTTCATTAGATCGTGACATTGCGACATCACATAACGCCATAACAATAAGATAAGTCATCAAGTCATAAAATTACGATATTACATTAATTCATACATCATAACATTGTGATATCTGATAAATTCATAATAACACGATATCATATTAAGTCATAACATTACGATACCACATAACGTGCAAAGCAATGGGATATTGGAATAATTTATGTAAGGTCAAGATCTGTTTATTTCCAGTGTCAGCAATCCGCTGTTACGATTGCAGCGACTCCAATCCACACTGCAGGGACCCGTTCCCGCATAAAAAGGACTACAGTGTCTTAACGAGGGACTGCGCTCACGGATGCATTAAACAAACACGACACGAAAAAAGTGAGTGAATAAAGAAACTTGTTGAAGTCTTACCCCGATTGACTTTAAAGCGAAAGTTGGGCTTTAACTTGAGCACAATATTTTGCTCTACGTTAATTCAATTAGAACTCTGTGCCCGTATCACAAAAGAACGTCAGATTGGATGCAGGTTTGCCTTTTAAGTAGAAAATGATGGAAGTTTTGACTATATTTGCAGTAAACTAATGAAAAGGAGTAGCCATTGGTCTAAAAATGATCATTGTACTGATGATTTTGCTGCCAAAAGTAACAATAACCGGTTTTGGCACGTCAGCAATATGTAAGGTGAACTGTTATTCTCACAATTAATGTAGTCTATCTAAATTCGACTGTCTACTCCAAGGCGTAATTAAATTTAACGCAACTTTTTAGGAGTGAATTGGGGAGGCAAATTGAAAGGCATCTTTTGTAGGTGGGAGCATTGGGATATCAGATTCTTTCCAAACTAAAATCGATCTTTTTAATTACCACAAAGATGCATGGACTTAGTGACAAATCTCATGGCTTGTATTTTATTATTGGACAACCCTCGAAACAAGTGTCTTTAACCTTGATTCTGTAGGATAATCAATACATCGGAGGCCAAACCGCGCCTGATTCGTGATATACATGTACTGAAAGGCAAACTGCACTTACTGGGGTCTGCAATAGAATGAAATGAGATAATATCTAGTCGTTTATAGTCCTTCTTGCGTAATTTTATGACTTAAGGTGTTAACGAGAGGAGCACGGTTCATCAATAGGATAATGTGTTTATTGGTGTTTTGCACGCTCTGATGTGACACGCATTAATTACAATGGGTATAACTAAATGGTAAAGGAAAAAGGAAGATAGTTTAATCCATATTAATTTTTGGCAAGTGGTTCACAAAACGACTTGGAGTTTAAGGGTTTTGCGATTTGGGATTAGGTTTTATAACAAATTGGTCCACAATGAACGTAGCTGCATGGGCTAAAATGACAGTAGAGGATAATGAACGATGTCACTTCAGGCACGATAATTTGATCTCTTATATAAACCCGTCCATGAAAAATTGGTGAATGGGAAACTAATTTCTAATTTTATAAATAATTTAATGTTACTTTTAGCAACACAACATATCGAGCGAGGCTGCGCAGACGAAGATAGAGACCAATGCTTTTGGGACGAACCGAAGTCAGGAGAAAACCTCCACGTGTGTTATTGCACAACGACCCTGTGCAACACTGGAACGAGGCCAAGGTCAAGGTCGACATATAGCCTCGTTTGGACAGCAGCTTCTATCCTGATTGCAGGATTTTATATATAAACATGACACAGTCATATTACCCGAATATATTTTTCCAAGCGTATGCTGAGCATTTTGAAAGCTTTTTTTTAACTCTTTGGTTAATAATATAAGTAAATCGGCAATGGCTGTTATATTGTAATGACAGATACACGTTTTTCAATAAGAATTTTTTCACAGGGTTGCTTTGAAATGAATATCATATATGTAGGATCTCAAAGAAAGATCATCGGTGTATCTAACTGTCAAAAATGACTATTTAGGCAGTTCGAAAGTGACTTCCATAGAAACTTTCAAAATAAAATATTAATATTTAAATATGCCTTTGCACACAAGTCATCGAAAAAGTAGAAACCTGAAAATAAATTATTATAATGCTATTTAGGTTCTTAACATTACAGTCTTTTTTTTCACATCAAGGAAACTATTTTTATCATTGTACGTGTCCTTGATTTCGTTCCACAGAGTAAAAACGAGACGTTTCCTTTTTATCACCCTTTAAAAATGGACAATCTATCCGTTTGTAAGTCTATGTACTTCCCATTTTCATCGTCACTAGTGAAGTTCACCAGTCTTTATCTGCTTTACGAGGCCCAAAGAGTAGAATCTTGAAAAACAGACATATGGATAGTAATTCTGTGAACGGTTTTTGGTTATGATAAACCTTAGTGATTACTGAAATAGTGTTGCAATTTCTAGACAAAGTGTTATTTTATTTTTCCAATATAAAGTTTTAACGCTCATTGTAGGCCTTAACATCTGTGGCGTTCTGAGTTTTGGGACACTTCCTTCTAGCGTCATGATCACAGTTTGTTCTCCCAGGTGTCCAGGATTCGTCCCACTCTCACATATGATTAGTCAAATCGGCTGCATTCTGCGGTAACCTACACTGAGTGCTAGTAGGTCAAAATGATACAAACAGCCCCCCCCCCCCCCCCCTTACACACACACACTAGTCAAGAAATAGGCCTGTACTGTAGGTTTTCAACCGAACCCATATACCGGTAAAAAAGAAAAGCATTGCGCAAGCTGCATGTGGAGTTATGCTGCGGAGTCTCCCACTCGATTGGAAATGGGACAGTAGTCAGCAGTTAAATCGAGTCTCACTTAGTCCATTTGAAATACATGTGAACTTGGTCCATCTGTCCAGTGACTAGTACTTACAAACTCGGTATCGAGGTGGTCTGAAAGCGTACAGTGGCTCACAAAAACAATTTTCAAAACATTTTTGTTTTACAAAATATCAGCTATTCATTTCATCCACGTACATGTACAAATTTACCGGCATGCTTAGGCGTGTCCATACAAGAGCAACCAATAAAGATAAAACGGTTAACATGGAATTTTAGTACACTTTCGGCAATTTACATACACATATACTTTGAATGAGTAGCAAAATACGATAAATAAGTGAAGTGCCTGTAGTCATCAAAAGACGTTGACATTCATAATAAACTATAAACAATTACTCAGATTATTTACAATTAAATTTACGTTATTCTATCCTTGAACTAAAAACATTTACAAATGGAACAGACTTTTTGGATCACTCTGTAAGTACGGTGTATAAGGCAGGGGGAGAATACGGCAGTCACCACACAAGCAAAATGGCTTCGACGGTCGTGTTGTCAGCGCTTCTATGTGTGTTTGCTGTAGGACTCAATGCAGGTAACTGAACGACGTTGTTAACATGCATTTGATTAATGGTGGCGTTGATTTTAACTTTCATTACTGCATTACTGCAGGAATGATTTCCATATTTCATATTTTTAAGCCAAGATTGGCGAGTAAAGAAGAAAAGTCGTATCGTTTTGTTTTCATTTTATCCATTTTATTTCTTATTATTATTTTTTTTTACATTTTATTATCTAGAGAAACTTTTCAATGTTTTAAAGTCTGGTTCTATTAAATGCATGTTTGTTACATCTTCATTTCCTGTTTTAAGCACCCCCAGGAGGACCCAAGCTCCCTTCAGAGGACTGGATGGAAGTAGCAGGAATCTATGGAGGTAAAAATAGTTCTATATATTATTATTATTATTATTATTATTATTATTATTATTATTATTGATATATTCTTATTTATATCGAGTTCTTTCACTCTGTTATCATTTAAGATTGTCAGTAGATGGAAATCTCGGCTAAAACAGAAGCACAGTTAGTTATTGACTGTATCCTTTTCTTCCTTTTTTTATTTTATTTCTTTTTTTTTACAATAAAAGCCAATCATCATAACTTAGAAGAACAGAGTAAGTGGCAGTGCAGAAGTAGCAGGAGTAATATAATGTAATTTAAATACATTGTCGTTCTTATCTAATTTTTTATATTCATTTATTCAGATAACATCGACGGAGATATCGTGGAGACCAAGGTAAGCATTGATGACGATTTTTTTATTATTTTGTAATGTTTTAAATTTTACAGTGCTTTTTGGTCCTTTTTGCCTTTTGCTTTAACTATGTTATATGCAAAAGGTTGCCCCTCTTAGATTACATGCATAAAAGGATCGAGTTTTAAAAAAACAGTATTACGAGCGAATCGAAACAAAACCAGATAATTTATAAAATTCGCTTTTCCTTCACACCATAGTAAAAATATCCTTTTCTGCTGCTTTATATTCATACAAGTCTATACATATACACCCTTCAGTCTCGCTTAAGGTCTTCGGGAAAACGCCGGGTGCGTTATCTGCTTCGTGACTCAGGCAGAGCTAAGGCCAGTATCTTACAAGATAAAATTAGAAACGGTCATGATTCGTGCGTCTCATATCCAGTTTATACGTTCTGGGTTTCAGTCTACTTCCCTTTAGCTTCCGGGGGTGGGTGGCACAGAGATTATGTTGCCTCGATTTTCAAGGCAAATATTTAACAGAAGACGACAACAGTTTTACTATGCTGTTTAGGGCACAGTGATGAGAAAACTAGTATTTTT
>NW_019773659.1:398742-416108 GCF_001039355.2 Lingula anatina | reverse complement strand
AACAAAATTTTCCCCGAGGGGGCCTTTTTCCCCCAAAAAAGGGGGTTTTTTTGAATCTCCCCCCCCCCCCCCCCCCCCCCCCGGCTACGGGCCTAATCAGAGCATAATTGCTTAAATGGGTTGTTATGCAACTCATCTGCAAAAGTGCTATTCTCTGTCTATAATATCATGTAGAAACTGCATTTGCAGCAATAATGAGGTATCCCTTGCATTCTGTTCGGTGACGTCTAAAATACTTTAATTTCTATTTTGTGAACAGAAGGGGGCGGACTAATAAATGACAACCATATCAACATCATAAAATTATCGACACAACAACACAATCGCTTCGAGGCATGAATTCCATGATGCCGGTGTCTGGGCTCCGGCGTGGGTGTGGTGATATGCTATTATTACAAGACACATGGATATAAATGGCTGGAAGAGGCACTTTTAAACCCCCTTTATACTGGACGGCGTCCTTTCTGCGACCATAAAACTGGCATCGCTGTGGTCGTAGAAAGGGGACACAAGCATCGATTTGGTTACAGAATGTATGCTCAATGATCAGTCAGTTGTCGGAATGTAAGGTATTATATTTTTCACTCTCAAACGGGTTCATACTACGGGACGCAGAAAGGACGCCGTCAGTGTAAAGGGGGCTTTACTTGTGCGGACACGTACTTTGGTATTGCCTTTTATAGGGCGGGGGTCTCATAGACCCCATTCCCAAAGATTAGATCGATCTACTTTAGATCGACCTAACTCCCTGGGGGTTCTCGCTAAATAGCTGTCAGCCGAGCGGGCACGAAATTTAATTACCTCCTTACAGCTTGTAGTAGGCGGGACGGACATTTAAGCCGGATTATCCAACAGTAGTCTAACAGTGAGACTCCCCGCGGGGATAGATCGATCTAAAAGCTCTGGGAATACGCCCATAAAGTCCTAAACACTCCCAGCACCATCGTGCCGCCATACTGAAACAGGTAACTCCTGACATGCAGACTTTGCACTTTTATTCTTCTTATTATTATTGCTTTATTCTTCTCACATATTTTTCTACTTTTTGTTCTTTTCTTTCTGTGATTAAAATATTTTTCTCTCGATTTGTTTTAAGCTTTTTCACGATCACGATCTACAGATCACAAGAAACACTGACATACATTCTCCACGTCATCTTTGGCAGTAGCGCGGTAGCGGCCAGTCTTAAACCTTAAACATTCCGTTTTAAAGTATTTGCAAATTTAAGTATTTCTAGTATCAGACAAAATATTAAGAAGGGGTTTAAGGAGGGTCAGGGTTGAAAAATACCCTTCCCTTGTACGTACCTCAGATACTATAGTTGACGCGTAGGTCTTTTGGCTGTATGTCCTGCCTTCTGGACACGCTTCAAATGTTTGGTTATCTACGCTAAACTTTTGTTCGAAGGCGTCCGCCACGGACGTATTCAGCGGTATCGTGGTATTCCCAATGCTCGAATTATTTTCATAATTCTTCAGTGAGATGAGGAAACAGCTGCTCCTCTCAAATATTCCATTTTTTCCTTCCACCCAAGGTATGGACATGTTGTAGATCTTTTCTTCCGAGACATTTTCGCCATAAAGTTTTTGGGAAAGTTCCTTGTATTCAGCCGGTATTGTGCAATGGTGCTCCGGTGCCACCGAAAAGAAGACGAGACTGAAAATAACGACTGCAGCGTACGAGCTTACCAAGCATACCAAGACATACTGCCGTTTTTGGTAAGGACCGAACTCGCCAACTACCTTCAGAAATTCATCCAAATGCATCCTGAAAAACTTTATGGTTCAGACATATGAAGTCATGCCTTATAGCCAGATAAACCTTTATATATATACTGTATACAAGCATAAAAGTGGCTTCAAAATCTGACACCGAACATTATCTTTTGTATCATAGACGTGTAAATCTATTATGGGACACTGTTGACCGCGTATAATTTCTGTATGAAATGTGATCGTCAGGTTTAATGTGGGATAAATGGGTTGGGTAATTCTTGCTGCTCTTTGTTAGCTTGTACGTCTTACTGTTATTAGCGTAGGCAGGGGCCTTTAACAGATCCAACGTAAGAAGGCGGCTTTGAAATGACAGGTATATAAACTATTTTTTAGAAAATCTACTGTAATATTTTTCTTCTGTTATTTCCTTGAGTAATTTAAGACTTGTGGCGCGACCTCCTCCATTTCACGGCCATGCAACGTGGTAATGCCTGCACCTTTTTTTTCGGCCGCAGAGGGTTTTCAATTTACTATTAAAGGAATAACAACTATTCTCTTTGACCAAAATGGATTTCTCTGGGTTAAACGACACTTTTTTCATACTTTTTAATGGTTAATGTATCCGTCCTGACATTTATAGTTAGCGCTTGTTTTTTTTCCAAAAAGTTTGTTTTTTTTTGTTATACTCACTTAAGAGATTATTACAGAGAGTAGCCATCTATGGAGGGCACGTGATCCGATGACATGCACAGATTCCAGAATAATTGCGACAACCTTGGTCAAACAGAGTTTGTCATATATCTGTATTATCTCTGTGAGTGGTTTATAATGTATTTATTGTGAAATATGGATCTCATACGAATAGTTGTTATCCCTTTAATGTGAAACGAACTGAAAAGGGGGAAACATGTACCACATGGCCTCATTAACTTACATCCCTTACACCTCATTCAAACCAAAAGTTTAATAGTTTTTTTCAAACTACAAAGTTCAAGTTTTTATCAATTTTTTTTATTTATTTTAATTCCGTATAAAATCCACGCAAGTTTTGTACCTAGCCTTGGACTAATAAAAACGAAAGGGCTGGCAAAGCGGGACACTGTTATTCATCCAGTTCTTATTGAAGCCTGGTAAAAAGATGAACCGACTTCGTTTTGCTTCAGTTGAAACTGTACCGTATATGTATGCCTTCAGGTGCCACGTTTTTCGCCGTAAACCAGCTATTTTGCTCTGCTGCAGAAAAAGTTGCATAACACATTTGGACACATGTCTTGAGCGTAACGACGAGCTTTTGAACCTTTGTCCAGCTTTTCAACTTGTCAACGTGTCTATTGTGCGCTGTCACCATGTGGACATTTCCCATTGTGATTTACACAAGCGTGCCGTGTTAGATCCAGGGGTTTCAGCTTTTTGGCGGACAGAGCCTATATCTTCATGCCGATCTCTTTGTCCTGTTGTCTTCACGTTCATTTATTCATGGCAAAAGTATTTTGTCATTCATCCCGACGTTTGCTGCTGCTATTTACCTGGCTACCCACCTGCTGGTCAGCTAAAATAACTTCAATTTCTCCCTGCTTTATATGAGTTCGAGCTGAACAAGAGTGTGGAAACGATGTGCACGCAGTATTATTATTTTTAATCTCTTTATTATGTGAAGTCATTTATTTCATGTAGCCCTTGCTCCTTGCTTGATACCAAATATATTCTATTCTTGTTAGAAAAGCCCAAGGAATCACCTGTCACTGTCTGCTACAGGGAAAATAATTTTAGGGACAGGAACGCCGCTGCTCAATCGCTGCTGCTATGACTTATGGAAATAAATTATAAAAACACACACACACACACACACACACACACACACACACACTCCATAAATCATGTCTACATTGTGACAATGGTTTGTAACAGCTTGACAGGGAATTTATACGTGTACTCCTCCGTTAAGCCCCCTTTACACTGGACTTTCTGCCCGCAGAACGACGCCGTTTGAGAGTAAAAAAAATAATACTTCACGTGTCAACAACTGGCCGATCATTGAGCATTCATTCCGTAACCAAAGCGATGCCCGTGTCTCCTTTCTACGTCCACAGCGGTGCCAGTTTCATTCACAAAGACAGAGAGGACGCCGTCCAGTGTAGAGGGTTTTTTACAAGTAAGATCTTTACTGGTGTTTGACCATCTGGCGCATTGCTGCAGAGGTGACCCATTACTTGTACAATCACTCAGCCTAGAGAGACGCAATGGCGCTGCCGCACTGCCGAGTCGCCCTACCACAATTTTATCGAGCATCGCAACCCGGACACGGTGACTTCTACATGTACGGTAAATGTTTGTCTAATAGGGACTGCGCAACTGTAGCTGAAGTGCTGTTCTCAACGGCATATTCTCGCGCGAGGTTTAATATCCAAATTGATTTTGTATTTTTCTCAAAACGAAGACAATAGGTGACCTCGAAACTATTTAAGACAAAAAACTTATTTTACATTTTTCCTATAAAATCAAGAGATCTATGACACTGTGAAAATTAAACTGCAATTAGAGATCGTTTGAAGTTCTTTTCCAGATATCAATTAATTAAGATGTTTTTTATAGTTGATTTTATCCTTAAATCCTATCAACGTTATGTGGTTGCTTGTGAAACAGGACTTTTAAAAAAAGTAAACCCTTAAGTCCAAACTGCTTTTGCCTGTGGTTATTACAGAGAATCTGTAAGTAAATCTGATGTGTTATTGTCAAAAAACAACCGGTCATAGAGGTAAAGTGATATGTTGTACGTAGCTCGTGAAAGTGGCGCTAGTAAAACCCCAAAACAGAGATAAGTCATAACAGCGGGACGACGCAACTTTGGCAATTTCCGTGCCGTCACCAGTTAAAAAAGTAGTCATTTTCAAAGACGATTAAGATTTACGCTTGATGTGTAATAATTTTAAATTAAATTAAAAGTAGACTGGTAGCTGTGTTTAATAGATAAATACATGTGACCTTTATGTTATTAAATGTGTTAGTTGTATATTTCAAATTGCCGAAATAAAACATATAATAAGAGCGTTTTCATATCACACGGATTAACTGTATTTCAAATTTCTGTAACACTTAACGTGAAAAAAATTCAAAATATTATTTTGTTTGTTATTTATTTATTCATGAACATTTGGGGTACCATTACGAATAAATACCGTTTGATGTGATTGATTAAACATGAAACAATTTCTGTAAATGGAAGCAAGAAAGGTAGAGCATGAAAATACAACATATGGAAATGCAGGCAATACTATATGCGAAATACAAGTGCATTTATTTGCTTGAATCGCCGGTATTACACCAGTAACACAGACAGATAAAAAAGAAACCATTATTGCTACTTCCGGTGTTAACGCGTTAGAGATCAATGCGTTGATACGAGTGACAAAAAAAGTTACAGAGTGAGATTTAATCAATTGTCATATTAACAATTGTACCAGCGGTTAGCATATGTACGTAAACTATTTTTCATCCAGAATTTTCTATTATCTTGTGCAGTAAGACCAACTATGTTTTTTGGTAAGATGTTTTCTCATGGTTCAGATTTATAACTAGATTTAAAAAATAACACGTTTGGCATCTCAAAAGATCTACTGTTCAATTTGCATCGAAAGTAAAGAAATGATCATCGTAAAAATAAAATTGCAACTGCTGGTTAGCTTCGCCATGACGTGTTACTTCCAGCGTTAAAATATAATGATCCTAATGAAGTTTTAGTTACGATTTGTTCAAGCAACCTCAATCTAAAATTGCACGAGAAATATCGGATATATGCACTCATCGTCTTATTTTTAGGTATCGTCTTGGGCTGATTGCTTGGGGTGTCAGCTGGTCAAACCGTACAGACAACAAGATTCGTTGCTCATGACAATCTAGAAATCACAGATAGCTGTTCAGACTGTCAGTGAACTTCACATTTCGGCTCTGCCATAGAATGCGCGTTAAGCATACAGAGGTTGGGTGGATACACTGCTCAATATTGTTAGACTGTGCAAACTTGTTCTATTTACGGAGCGAGTAACATTAATGAAGTCATGACGGATGCAGACTGCAAGTTTCTTGTCTTTCATGACGCTCTTACAGGTATGTAGGGGCCTACCTTTGAACTACATATTTATGTGCTAAAATAAGAAATAAAATCCGAAATTATCCTTCTCCCGATTTCTTGTGTTTCGCAAAGATTTAGAAGTTAACTTTGTGATTGTCTTTAAAAGGTATTTTGTATCTCAGTGGTTTAAAAATATTTTTGTGAATCGTTTAAAACGCACTTATTAGCAAACATATTAGCAAGCATAGTGACGTCAAGCTAGACGGTCTAATAACCGTTTAAAGAAGACGCGCAATGCTAAAATCCAAGGGGAAAATGAAACGGGTCCATAAGGTTAGTGTCTATAATGGTGTGAAAGGGAAACCCACCTAAATTGATGCCTACCGTGATTACTTTCAGAAAAAAAACTACGATCTTTCGTTGGTCATCGCCGCAGTCCACCGAGAGATACAGGTACGTGAAGTTGATTACCACCACACCTGAGATGACTGCCATTACAGCCTGTCTGTGGGCCAAGACAACCTTTGCTGCATCGAACTTTATACATCTCCTGTCTTACGCCGTCAGTGGCAACACCAATGCTTTCCTCACTGGGTTCGATGGGAATGGAAACATCTTTTTTATATATCTAGTCAGCGGATCACAACATCGATTCCGAGTTCTGAAATTAATGATGGGGCCTGGCGTTGGATCGTGGACAGTATGTAAGGACGGCATGTCAGCATCGGGGGGCATCGGAAGCATACATGTACCTGCAAGTGAGAAAGTAGTACCCATGATTTCTAACACGACGTAATGGCAAGTTATATGCAGATGACTCGTACAAGGCTGTTTATTTTATTATACCGTAGTTTTCAAGGTAAATTTTGTAGATTGAACACTAAAATGAACTAGTGGTGCAGACCGTGCAGATTTGAATCGTGTTTAGATTTTTTGTAACATACATTGTACTCATAACTAGCACCGTGTTCATTGATAATCTTTATACTCAAATATTTAAAAGATAGAATGAAATAAACCAAACGATATGAAGCTAGGTGAAATAAGCTTATGTTTTATTTAAGATGGAGTATGGATTGTTGGACAAGATCAAGAGAGTGTAGGCGGCGGATTTGAGGTAAATCAAGCCTATGTTGGTGACATCACAAGTATTAATGTTTGGAACACCAAAAATGTTAATGCCACAGCAATAGCAAATTGCAACGAAAATCTGAGAGGAAACGTCATTTCATGGGATACTGTTACCAAAGAAAGTCATGAAATGGCTACGTGTGGAGAAGTTCTTTGCAGATACAAATAAGATAGAAAGAAAACATCATTCGCCAAGACTTCTTTCACAAGAATATAACAAAGCACCCTTTTTTCGTAACACATTTCTCCTTTTACTTTATGTTTTAAGGCTGTTATCATCTTAAGAAGGACGTAATCCAAACACTGTGATCGTTCGTTTAACAAAGATGTTGCATTTAAGGTACTCTGCACTACATGGATTGAACTTTTTTTTTTTTTTTTTTTTTTTTTTGGGGGGGGGGGTTGTACATGTACATTAATTAATTACTACCTATTTTTACACTGCCACATAACAACATTAAATTAGGAAGTTAATTTGGATAACATTGTTTAATGCACTTACACGTATGCAATGTGCAAACAATAAGAAACATTTTCTTTCTAAATCCATACAAGGTATTTCTCCTTTCTCCTTATGTTTTAAGGCTGTCATCTACTCAAGAATGACATAATATAGGTATTATACAGGCATTGTTGGCGTTTATTTAACAAAGAAGTTCTTTGAAGGTACTCGGCACTGGATTAAACTCGGAATTGTACTACCTTTTATCAAACTGTATTTCAACAACAATGGATGAAAAATATAATTTGAATTACGGTGTTTAATGGTCTGTTATGTGCAAACAATAAGTAACAAATATGTGCATATCACAAGCGACAGACACCCACGCATGTGCAGCAGCAACGGGTCTACAACTGTTCAAAATACTGACAGCACCAGACTGCTTACCTGATGAAATTGATAGAAATCAAATACATGGTTGTTTTTCAGTCGGGCGGGATAAAAGTGGCACAGTAATAAAGTTCGGGGATCGTGTTATCTCGTCCGTGCGCCATTGTGTTAATAATATCTGCGTTTTCCTCATAGGCCGTAAGAGTGAGGAACTTGAAAGGGGTTGATAGACCTACCATCATTATGACAGTATGTATGTTGAGAGAATGGAGAAGAGGAGGGTACAAACGATGAGTGACATTTATAATCCTGCCTTTGGCTTTTTTACATTTCTACCAAGTCACAAGATAGGCCTACTTGTAAAGGCAGCAAGAGGTTTTTTAGTACTAGTGTTTCTCGTTTTTACTCTAGATTTTAAATCTATACTCACCTTTTTTACATTATGTTAGTAATCGTTTTATTTTAAAATCTCAGACTTGATTATAAATGTGTTATAAATGAGGTAATCTTGCCCACGTGCCTGCTTGATGAAGATGTTTTCTAACCCTCTAATTGGTTCTCATGGATCAAGAAACTTACTATTATGTTTCCAGCTACTATTGTACCCTTTTGCACTGCAAAGACAATAATGAATAAAAATAACGGTGATAATAGTAAATAATAGATCAACTGCCAATCGATGGGTCCCCATCAACCCATAAAATACTAACTACCTCTGTTAAGGGTCTATTGGAAACATTTCTATAAGTACAGTTGTACGTTTCGGTAGAGGTCTTCCACAAAATCGAACCCACCGTTTGCATTCATCCTCCAGATTTGTGTTTGCCTAGGAAATGGCACAAAGGAAAAAAATAAACTAACATACGCGGCCTGGCAGCGTGCCTGGTGTTACCTTTGAGTGTGGCAAAAACAAAGTGCGTATTTAAGACTGTGGTAATAATCAAATTTGCGAATTAAATTTAACATCATTACAGTTATGGACAAATATATGGAAACATATGTCACGTTCCCCCCTGTTGAAAAAATTACCGGTCTCTGCAAGCGACGCCTTAAGAGGCCTGCAGAGTGCATAATGTGGTATGTTACTAAAAAACAGACAATACCCTGGTTATGGTAAACAAATAAATTTCACAGATTGGTACATGATTAATTAATACATTAACGACAGCACCACCTGTCGACAAATGAAGGTTTATATGTGTTAGCCCTCTTAAGTCTGTTTTTAGTTCTTCTAGAGGATTTTGCGACCTTTGATCAACTATGATTTTGGGTAAGAAGTTTGCTCACAGCACACAATGAAGGTTGTTTCTTTACTAGATGGAAATGGGCAAAATTGACTTTTAATATGCTTTAATAGTAAAAATACGTTAATTGGTCTATTCGAATGAAATTATCTTGTTTTAAGCGCCATTTCGAACTTTCTGTTAATCCGAAATGGCAGTAAAATTCCTCACTCATGACTGATAAAAAACTTAAGCTACATGTTATACATTTAGTATATCTAAAAACACTTCATTTTTAAAAATATACATCTGCTTGTTAGCTTTGCTCTTGGGATGATATTTCTGGAATCAAAAATGAGGCATTCACATCGTTTTAGTTAATTATCGAAATGAGTGAATGTCTGGGTGGTTTGTTACTATAACCAAATGTAGCAATTGCATTGACATAACAAAGAAACTTTCAGTTTGACGTTACGGATAGCTCCGTGTATTTTGTTAAAGAAATAGCCAATTACAATGAATACAAGAATGCATGGAAAAGAATGAACAGCGGACAAATTGTCTTGCATTTTAGTTATCATTTGGGGATTTCTGATTGGAGTTGCGACCAGTCAGACCATACGGACAGCAAGATACGTCGTCCAAGACTATCTGCCTATGCCAGAACAATCTTTACCTCTCCACGTCAACAGCTTAGGGTGCTTTAGGGCCAACTCTGCCGAGGACTGCTCGTTAAGGATGCTGACGCTGGGTGGGTACGCCGCTCAGTTTTGCATGGGCGCGCAAACATGTTCCGTGTACGAGGCAATTGCGAATAATGCAAATAAAGACATGGCGGAGGTAGTGGCAGACGCCGGCTGTCAGTTTCTCGTTCCTTCAACAGGTATGTAGTACTATACTTCTTTTTTAATGAATTCGAAATGCTAAAAGAATCATTGAAGGTTAATACTCAAAATATAGGTACAAGAGCTGGTTTAGAAACTGTTATTTACCAAAATTGTTGCCTTTTCAGTTCCCTTTAAAGGATGATGAATTAGGATAAAATATAATATGGGATGATAAATAGAAAAAAAAATTGGGGAGCAAAAAGACTGATGGCTCACCACTTACAAAGGGAATGCAACGCACGGCGAGGTAGTGCCCTTTGCGTCAGTTTTGCTTCACACTTGCCTCACATGTTTGTGGTGACGTACTGACGGCGAATGTCAGTTTTGCTTCCTGTTCTCCTCTTCTTTCTTTCTCCTCCTCCCTTTTTTTCTACTATGTAAGCTTCTTGCTCTTGCCATTTAAAGGCATATTAGGAACTAAATTGAGCAATGATTTGAAATTTTTGAAAATTGTTGTACACGTTACACAGTCGACGTTCATTGTAAAGACACGAGCCTACACCAGGCGTGGGGGTGACACACGTGCGACGCATTACCAGTGTGCTCTCGACTTTGTTCGTTAGTTGTAAGGGCATGCGCCTTACTCAACACGCAAAGGGCACTTGCTCCTTCATTGATTGCGACGTGCGTCTTGCACAACGCACGTCTCTCTTGCTCACTCCGGGCGAGGGGAGCAAGTTATGCTTGCAGCCTCGCTATTCGCAGGCTATTCGTAGAATCTTTTGGACATGTCCAACATCCTCCGTACGTGCTTACGGACTGTCTGCGAACTCGAAATTGTGTAAGAAGGACTTGCGTCGGACGTGAGATTCTGCGCAAAATTTGGACGCAAACAGCCCGTAAGAGCCCGTAGGGCTGGTTGTGACAGAGGCTTAAGCAAACATCCCTGACCTCAGGTAAGACCATGTGAACAATGTAACTTAAGATGGAGAAAGGGTGTGTGTCAATTACCCACCATGAATGCGACAATAACTTTGATGGAGTGTTGGAAAAATCTTTACTTTCAAAAATGGTATATTGCTATTTTGTATGCATCTGTCGTACACTCTGCACTATTGTATACTTAAACACAGTCTGTAACTGCGACAACGTCTGTTTAATAATAATTATAATAACATTGATTTCTTAAAACCGCACTTCACTACTGTCTCAGTGCTGTTTACAAATAAAATTATCAGAATTACAAGTAGTTATATAAATATTAAAAAGTTAAGGTGAATAAAACAATTAGAATGATTAATGCTGGTTATAAAAGTATTAGTCTTAACAGTAGAACATTTTCTGATAAAATAAAAAATATAAAATTTAAAGTATTATATTTTGATTGAAGTACTGTGCAATTAAGTATGTTTGCGGGAATTTCTTTGAAAAATTTCAACAATAATCCGAATGTGAGAGGGTAGTTCATTTCATAAAATGGGTGCTACAATTAAAAAGCCCTGTGTCCGTAGGTTTTACTCGTTTTTGTTGTTATCATTCCTGGTAAAGCGAAGAGGGGAGGTGGATCTGGTGGACCTGGTGAGATTTGCTGAATTTGGATGTGATAGAGTAAAAATATGAAGGACATTAACCTCTGGTGAATTTAAAAACAAACAGCAGTAATTTAAAAACAATTCTCTGTCGTACGGGAAGCCAATGTAGTTCGAATGAAACAGGTAAAAAATTTATCTGAGGGGTTTTGGGTCAGGAGTCGTGCTGCAGCATTTTGGACAGATTGCAGTTTTTCAATTTGGTAGGTAGGAAGACCATACAGTAGACTGTTTCCGTAGTCAAGGTGTGAACTTGAAGACATGGATCAATATCTCCATTTGACCGTTGTCAAGGATATGGGATGTGTTGATTATTATTTTAGACCATAGAAAGCGGCTCTGCATTTTTTACTGATGTCGGCGGCCATATCGCATCTCTTATCAAAAATTACTCCTATGTGTTTAACCTTTTACCGTGACCATGCTGTTTCCGATTTCTAACAGTTCTAATTTTCTGCATCTTTAGCAAAACCAGAGATAAAGTGAACCACATCTGTTTTGCCATCATTAAAAACAAGCGAATTGTCATTAAGCCATTGACTGAACTGACTAATGCATTACTGAATAGATGGTATCACATCTGATGGTCTGTCGCAATCAATATTAATTTTTGAGTCATCTGCATAGAGCATTAGGTTGAAACCGTACTTAGAGACAATGTCCTCAATTGGTGACGTGTAAAGAGTGAACGTGGATAGACCGATTACAAAGCCTTGTGGTACGCCACAAGTTAGTGGTGTTGACGGTGATTTGTAAATGTCTATGGAGACTGATTGTTTACGCTCAGTCAGGTATGATTTGAATCATGTTAATACAATACCATATATACCGAAACGTCTTTTCAACAAAACCTCGTGGTTTATTGTGTCAAAGGGTGCAGACAAACCAGGTAGTGATAAGACCACTTGTTTCTGATCATTAAGTGCCCGAAGAATATTATTGTTTCAGCAAGACGCCCCTATTTCAAAACCGTTAAGTATTGATAATTATTCCACTGGGATATTGGATTCACATTTGATAAATTGCCGTGCGAAATGTAACAGTCTGGCCAATCAAAACTTCACAAGCTCCTCGCTACCGGTTCAACCTGTTTTCAGACTGTTCATATGGTTGCACGCTGGCTCAGTCGTATTTGCTAAATAAAGAAAATGGAACAGAATATCGAGTATTTCTTCACGCTTGTCAGCAGGTGCCATTGAACTAAGAGACCCCGTAGAGGAAATGCATGTTTGAGTAGTAGAGCAAGATGGCCACTCTTAACAAAAAGTGACAGAATTGGATAAACAACAAGGAACAAATTTGTTTTTATTGAGAAAGAAAGTAGTGGTATTGTGCTTTTTTCTATTACTTAAACATGGGAGTATAACTTGAATAGACTAGATAAGGGCGGGGGCGTGACGATTTCCAGCAAGGCCATTTATCCTCATTAAAGGGAAGCTGACAATAAAAATTCCACATGTTTAAAGCCACGTGATTTAAGAGAGATGAGCAAAAGCCAATCACAGAAAAGCTGAATATATATATAACTCATGAAGTTGCCATCTTGAAACACAGTAATAATATTTTGACAAATTTTCAAGTTTTTATAAAAATTGTAAGTGTGACACATTTTATCTAGCAAATTAACGCACCGTATAACAAGCTTATTACTTCTGCAGTATTTTTGTGGGATTAGTTTGTAAGATATGATGGTAAATAACTGAGACATGACATGCGTGCTGTGAGACGCGAGTTTGGTGTCAGTTCACAATATTTACACACATTTTTCCGGTTGTTTCTGCAGCAAAACCATGTAAGTGTTTGTTTTTATTTATTAAACTGAAGTGTATCGAGCGTGCAGTGGGTTATGCAGTTTTGGTTTTTACGTTGTCGTTTTGACAAACGGGCCAGATTTTTAGCGGGCTTTGTGAAATCGAACATTATAAAGCCACGAAATTTCGACTCACATTAATGGCAACTTTTGTTAGCACGTTTTTAATATTTAAGGTAGAAAATGGTAAATGGACAACTTATGTTTCATTAAAATCTAGTCTCTTGCACGGAAGTGTATAAAACAACTTTAGAAATGTAGAATTGTAGTTACTTTTCTATCGTTGCGCTTGATCTGACTTATTATCGGGAAGTTGAGACTCAATGCCACTGGAAAAAGTCGCCCTTTTCTACACGTTTTTTTATTTCTACATAATCACAAATCTTTTAATTAGCCCACGGTGTCTTTGCCTTTGCAAAGCATTCTACTTTTATTGCATGATGAAAGGATAGTTTCATTGTAGATAAATTGTTCCTAAAACACATTTAGTTTAGACCCCCATGATAAAGAGGCAGCCTCCCTTTATTTCCACAGGTAAGCCTCGCCCTAAATTTTGACACAATGAGGTCAGGATAACCCTAACATTAGTCAACATTTGCTAGGAATCATATTTTTATGGAATGATATTTTTACCTATGTATATTTTTTGGGTCTCCGACAATAAGTTGCACAACCATATGTATTAGTCATTTCTGTTGTTGTTGCTGTTAAGGTGGAATGAAAACGATGTAGGGGTCCATGTTCTTCCCTACCCACGTTCTTCTAATATTTTAGAGAGGGAAATGGAAAATAACAATGTTCAGTTCCAACTCTCAAGTGTGGTCATTAAGTCCAATCATTCAGATTTTATACACATTGAGTGAGTTTATCACTTGCCTTCAGTGGACCTTAACAACGAGTAAAAACACCCAAGCTGGTTCCTCAGCTCACATTCAAAAAGCTGTGTTTCCAGTACACAAACATGCTTGGTCAGTTGAGTGTTGTTTATGGGGCTCCTCTGATGTGTTTTTAATTGTCAATGTTTTAATGCCTTCAAGAAGACAGAGAAATCGCTTACCACCATCAGGACTGAATCGGGGAATTGGGTTACTCCAGGGTAGCCAGACGCAGAGGCATGTAGCTACTGTCCTCGGCACAGAGCCTGGATAAGGTACCGGACACATGGGCAGGTGGACCAGCCCAAGACTGACAACACCTCAGCAAGACCACTACTTGACCCTCCAAACACGCCGGCATCGCTGTGGTCCAGCAAATGTGCTCCAGAATAAGTTACAGAATGCAACAGGGATACGGGTGTCAATTCAGACAGCCAGGAGACGTCTGCATGAGGTTCAGTTGAGGGCCATAAGACCATACACGTATGTTTTCACTCCTCTGACGTGGCAACACAGACTACAGTTTGAAAGACATCACAGGCGGTGGACGACCCAGCAGTGGTCATCTATGCTGTTCACAGATCATCTGTTCACAGAGGCGTCCATCCCCATCGACCCAACATTGTGAATGCTTAGTTGGAGCAGGAAGGGATTACTCGTGTGGACTGGCCTGGAAGGTCACCAGACGTCAATCCGATTGATCATGTTTGAGATTTGCTCCAGAACCGATTTCGAGCTCAGCAGAACGCTCGAATAACTACCTTGTATCTGGAGGATGCTTTGGTGGAAGAGTAGGTCCAGATTACCCAACAACAGCTATCCCGCTTTATTCAGAACATGCGATGAAGGCGATTCGCGGTTATTCATGCAAATAGTGGTCATAGGGAAATTTTGCATCCAATTTTTTGCTGACAGGATACAATTTACTGATGCTTGGCAGAAAGTGTTTTTAATATAAATGTGTGNACTTTCCTTTATCCTCATTAAAGGGAAGCTGACAATAAAAAATCCACATGTTTAAAGCCACGTGATTTAAGAGAGATGAGCAAAAGCCAATCACAGAAAAGCTGAATATATATATAACTCATGAAGTTGCCATCTTGAAACACAGTAATAAGATTTTGACAAATTTTCAAGTTTTTATAAAAATTGTAAGTGTGACACATTTTATCTAGCAAATTAGCGCACCGTATAACAAGCTTATTACTTCTGCAGTATTTTTGTGGGATTAGTTTGTAAGATATGATGGTAAATAACTGAGACATGACATGCGTGCTGTGAGACGCGAGTTTGGTGTCAGTTCACAATATTTACACACATTTTCCGGTTGTTTCTGCAGCAAAACCATGTAAGATTTTGTTTTTATTTATTAAACTGAAGTGTATCGAGCGTGCAGTGGGTTATGCAGTTTTGGTTTTTACGTTGTCGTTTTGACAAACGGGTCAGATTTTTAGCGGGCTTTGTGAAATCGAACATTATAAAGCCACGAAATTTCGACTCAGATTAATGCCAACTTTTGTTAGCACGTTTTTAATATTTAAGGTAGAAAATGGTAAATGGACAACTTATGTTTCATTAAAATCTTGTCTCTTGCACGGAAGTGTAAAACAACTTTAGAAATGTAGAATTGTAGTTACTTTTCTATCGTGGCGCTTGCTCTGACTTATTATCGGGAAGTTGAAACTCAATGCCACTGGAAAAAGTCGCCCTTTTCTACACGTTTTTTTATTTCTACATAATCACAAATCTTTTACTTAGTCCACGGTGTCTTTGCCTTTGCAAAGCATTCTACTTTTATTGCATGATGAAAGGATATTTTCATTGTAGATAAATTGTTCCTAAAACACATTTAGTTGACTCTATGCTGTCAAACCGATCTCGGTAACATGACAGAGTCCCCCATGATAAAGAGGCCGCCTCCCTTTATTTCCACAGGTAAGCCTCGCCCTAAATTTTGACACAATGAGGTCAGGATAACCCTGACATTAGTCAACATTTGCTAGGAATCATATTTTTATGGAATGATATTTTTACCTATGTATATTTTTTGGGTCTCCGACAATAAGTTGCACAACCATATGTATTTGTCATTTCTGTTGTTGTTGGTGTTAAGGTGGAATGAAAACGATGTAGGGGTCCATGTTCTTCCCTACCCACGTTCTTCTAATATTTTAGAGAGGGAAATGGAAAATAACAACGAACTCACATGTTCAGTTCCAACTCTCAAGTGTGGTCATTAAGTCCAATCATTCAGATTTCATACACATTGAGTGAGTTTATCATTTGCCTTCAGTGGACCTTAGCAACGAGTAAAAACACCCAAGCTGGTTCCTCAGCTCACATTCAAAAAGCTGTGTTTCCAGTACATCAACATGCTTGGTCAGTTGAGTGTTGTTTATGGGGCTCCTCTGATGTGTTTTTAATTGTCAATGTTTTAATGCCTTCAAGAAGACAGAGAAATCGCTTACCACCATCAGGACTGAATCGGGGTATTGGGTTACTCCAGGGTAGCCAGACGCAGAGCCATGTAGCCACTGTCCTCGGCAAAGAGCCTGGATAAGGTACCGGACACATGGGCAGGTGGACCAGCCCAAGACTGACAACACCTCAGCAAGACGACTACTTGACCCTCCAAACACGCCGGCATCGCTGTGGTCCAGCAAATGTGCTCCAGAATAAGTTACAGAATGCAACAGGGATACGGGTGTCAATTCAGACAGCCAGGAGACGTCTGCATGAGGTTCAGTTGAGGGCCATAAGACCGAAAGTGGCAGAAAGTGTTTTTAATATAAATGTGTGTTAAGTCGGTGCTCTTCTGAAGCGTTCTTGTCGGCGTTTGGGTTCATTTTGAATTTGGTCTTTTTTTCTCACTTTTACTCTGAAATACTGAAACTTGGTCTCGTTCAGTATTTTAAAGCATAGCAGTCATACTTGTCAAAATATCATTAGCAAAAGGCATGATTCCTACACGGTAGTTGACTTGTTGACAAGTGGATTATAACTAAAAGGAGGGTGGATTTTCTGTTTCACTTTTGTTACAGCGGCTAGTAAAGCTGCTCAAAAATCCAGAAACAAAACAAAACAAAACTAAAACAAAACACTTTTCTGGAAAACGACCCCAGACATATTATGGTCCACAATGTATTAGACACACGTACCTCGCTTACTTTCAGATAAAACTATGATCTTCCATTGGCCATCTCCGCAGTCCACAAAGCGCTACGTGAAGATGATTACCACCACACCTCAGATGACTGCCATTACAGCCTGTCTTTGGGCCAGGACCACCTTAGCT